>CAJQZM010040343.1:13424-32672 GCA_907164665.1 Colias nastes | reverse complement strand
TTACATTTATTCCCAATTTACCTCGTCGCCAAAATGTAGTGTATGTCCTTCCCTATTATCGGCTCTTAGACGCACACGTCCTCTCACTCCGACCGCCTGCAGCCAACTGAGCTGTGTGAGCGGTGTCACCGTTGCACGTGCGCAAGAGATGACATAATACTTCCCTCTCTTTCACTCACATACACTACAGGTGTCATTTTCATGGTTTTTGGGGTAGCTATTAACGAATATGAGGTCAAAACTATAATCCAAGATGGCGCCGACAAAAATTTTACATCTTTTCGTCATGGGTGTCATTTTCATGGTTTTTGGGGTAGTTATTAACCAATATGAGGTCAAAACTGAAATCCAAGATGGCGCCGACGAAAATTTTACATATTTTCGTCATGGGTGTCATTTTCATGGTTTTTGGGGTAGCTATTAACCAATATGAGGTCAAAACTAAAATCCAAGATGGCGCCGACGAAAAATTTGACATATTTTCGTCATGGTTGTCATTTTCATGGTTTTTGGGGTAGCTATTAACGAATAATAGGTCAAAACTATAATCCAAGATGGCGCTGACGAAAATTTGACATCTTTTCATCATGGGTGTCATTTTCATGGTTTTTGGGGTAGCTATTAACGAATATGAGGTCAAAATTATAATCCAAGATGGCGCCGACAAAAATTTTACATCTTTTCGTCATGGGTGTCATTTTCATGGTTTTTGGGGTAGTTATTAACCAATATGAGGTCAAAACTGAAATCCAAGATGGCGCCGACGAAAATTTTACATATTTTCGTCATGGGTGTCATTATCATGGTTTTTGGGGTAGCTATTAACCAATTTGAGGTCAAAACTAAAATCCAAGATGGCGCCGACGAAAAATTTGACATCTGTTCATCATGGGTGTCATTTTCATGGTTTTTGGGGTAGCTATTAACGAATATGAGGTCAAAACTATAATGCAAGATGGCGCTGACGAAAATTTGACATTTTTCGTGATGGGTGTCATTTTCATGGTTTTTGGGGTAGCTATTAACGAATATGAGGTCAAAACTAAAATCCAAGATGGTCGTCGAATTTCAAGATCGCGTCATGGTAATACTGTCGCGTTATGGAGCAAGGCGGCGATTTTGGTATCTATGAATCTCGCCAAAGAAGTTTCACTCCTGACACGTTTTCTCGGCACACACGTTCTTTTTTATTTTATTCTCTTCGTTTAAATGTTTTAGATAAACTTTATTTTTAATAAAGTTTAGCGAAAATATTTAAAGAATATATTTAAAGTTAATAATATCTGTCAGAATATTAACATGATTGCCACAGAGTTGCGTTTTATATTAAATTTCTAAATATGCATTTCAATGTTCTTTAAAATTGTTTTTTTTTAAGACTTTCTACAAAACTGTGGTTGTTAACGTTTTTGTTATTTTATTTAAGGAGTAAGAAAAATATTATACCTAATTATCGACGGTTACATTGGGGATTTGGTAATAGCTGTCTCAAAAACCTTGAAAATGACACCCATGCCGAAAAGATGTAAAAGTTTCGTCGACACCATCTTCGATTTTAGTTTTGACCTCATGTTGGTTAATAGCTACCCCAAAAACCATGAAAATGATACCCGTGTCGAAAAGATGTAAAATTTTCGTCGGCGCCATATTGGATTTTAGTTTTGACCTCATATTGGTTAATAGATACCCCAATAACCATGAAAATGACACCCATGACGAAAATATGTAAAATTTTCGTCGGCGCCATCTTGGATTTTAGTTTTGACCTCATATTGGTTAATAGCTACCCCAAAAACCATGAAAATGACACCCGTGATGAAATGATGTAAAATTTTCGTCGGCGCCATCATCGATTTTAGTTTTGACCTCATATTGGTTAATAGCTACCCCAAAAACCATGAAAATGACACCCATGTCGAAAAGATGTAAAATTTTCGTCGGCGCCATGTTGGATTTTAGTTTTGACCTCATATTCGTTAATAGCTACCCCAATAACCATGAAAATGACACCCATGACGAAAATATGTAAAATTTTTGTCGGCGCCATCTTGGATTTTAGTTTTGACCTCATATTGGTTAATAGCTACCCCAAAAACCATGAAAATGACACCCGTGACGAAATGATGTCAAATTGTCGTCGGCGCCATTTTGGATTTTAGATTTGACCTCATATTGATTAATAGCTACTCCAACTCCTTGAAAATGACACCCATGACGAAAAGATTTCAAATTTTCGTCGGCGCCATCTTGGATATTAGTTTTGACCTCATATTGGTTAATAGCTACCCCAAAAACCACCCACATTTGCAAATGTGTTTGCTACTTAGGAAAAGTTCAGATTTAAAGATATAGGTAATGTGAATGTGTGGTAACGAATTTAATTTATTTCATTCCGACTGTTTCTCGGAATAACATACATTTACTAAGAATTGCATACAATGCCGGGTTTAATATATTGCCGGTAACATAATATTATGTATGATAATAATTCTTAAAAAAGTATTTTATACATTTCTTAAAAAGCTTCGATATTGTATACAATAATACAATTCATATTCAAATTGTTGTAAAATAGTCACACTTTTTGACGTGACAACGTCTTATAATTCGATAAAGCCGGCTGCACGCACGAAAAAACATGACTCATGCGGCGTTACCTCGCTCTGAGGCGTTCCATGTAAGGCTTGAAGTGCAAGCGAGAGCGCGAAACGAGCGACAAAGAAGCACAATCGGA
This sequence comes from Colias nastes, assembly GCA_907164665.1. NCBI lineage: Eukaryota > Metazoa > Arthropoda > Insecta > Lepidoptera > Pieridae > Colias > Colias nastes. Next base: position 29,938 of record CAJQZM010040343.1, on the reverse strand, counting down.
CGTTGTCACGTTTAACTATCGTCAGTAAACCGACTTTACAGACAACCAATTTTTTTTAAGTTGGTTGAATACACTAAAATACTTATAAGGATCGTACCTACTAATAATAGTAACAAAATGAATTTTTAAAGTTCCCAGTAATCTTCTGGAATCAATTTCAATAAAAATATTAAAAAAAAATAATATCAAGTATGAAGATGGTCTATAAAATGGAATGCGCTATGTTTACGTGAGCGTGATGTTCCCGCGAACCACGTGGCGACGTTAGATACCTAAATTTGAGTAACGCAGATTTGTGACAGCGTCCTTAACGTGAAATGTTTCTTAGATGACATTAGTAGGTATCGACTTTTTCATTTTCTATCTGTCAATATTTTAAACATTTACTAAGAAATGTTTGAAATAAACTAATCATAACTATACAGGTACAAATTGTTGACAATTTGATTCTCAAGTAATTGGCCATAAAGACCCTTGTGAGATTCAAACTCAAACATTTATTTATTCAATTAGATTTCGTCTAGAAGCACTTTTGAATCAGCCTTTTGAAAGTTTTAGCATTTACCGCTTGAACAATAAAGTATCTTGATTTGATTTGACATAAATTTCTTTAACTTTGCAATACAATAATTTAGAGTCGAATACTTTAATTAAAAATATATATCTCATTTAATACGTCGAATAAGCGTCATTAATTGCATTTAGCTCTCAGACGAGGACAAGATCATACGTAGTAAATGTCTATTCGGCTTAAATAGAACAAACTAACTGGTTTTGATTTATATGTAACGGGTTGATACTGGCTGCCACAGACTCACACCAGCTGCGTGTGTTTTATATTTCATGTAATAACTGTTAAAATGTCATTAAATCCTAATAAATATTTCACGCAACAGAGTAAGGGAAGGTTGCTTGGAGGGAAACTTAAACTTAATTGTCTTAAAGAAAAAGTCAAAATATGAAATGTCGTTTCAGCATTCGTAGTAAGGTTACTAATTATTGTATGAAAACTATAGATGAGTGACCATTGTCCAAAACAATGAGGCAGTCGTAAGCATTGTAGTACCTAATACCGAATTTAGAGATGTTTTGAATAAGTAAGTAGCTATAAATAGCAAATATCCTTCTGTATAATAAACTTGCTGTGCCCCGCGGTTTTACCCGCATTGCTCCGCTCCTGTTAGCCTCCGCTTATAGCCTTCCTTGATAAATGGGCTATCTAACACCGAAAGAATTTTTCAAATCGGACCCGTAGGTAGTTCCTGAGATTAGCGCGTTCAATCAATCAAACAAACAAACTCTTCAGTTTTATAATATTATTGCCGATTTCTTAAAGGCTAGGTAGTAATAGGATTATAAATATAACGCTGCTACCAATATACAAAAATATCATCAAGTCATAGATCAGAAGTCCAAGGTGTAAATAAGTTATTTTTATATTATTTGCTTCAAATTTAAATTGCCTATTTATTTTACATAAATTTGATAAAACCCAGGAAAAAACGTATTAGTATGCAAATTACATGACATAAATATTGAGCCGTTTCAATTTAAGTCCAAAAATAAAACAAAGAGTAGGTATAATATTTGGTTTTATATAAATAAAAATGTCAAGAAATATATTTAAGTCACTACTCATTAAACATGTTGCTTTGTATTAAAATCTGGCTTCCACTTACCAATCATTATCTTTTCATCTACACACATAAATTGTAACCAACCTTGTTTTTTGGCAAAATTATTTCAACCAGTCTTCATTATGGATGAAATATAAGTCTTCTGGTCACGTACGACTCGTAAATTTTACACCTAACTGATCATTAATTAAGTACAAGAAAAACACTATCAAAATCAATAATTAAAATACAGCGTAAGAACATAATAAAAGGTCGGTAAGATATTTAACTAAATAACTGTGAACAATTCTTGCGAAAATTACAAGCCGAGAATACTAAATAAAGAGTAAAGAATCAAGGTTTTAGTTGTTACTGCGGCATTGTTGACATTCCCTTTTTTGTGATTGAAGAAAAGCATTTTTGAACAATGACTAGCTGGTTAAGATAAATCATATTTAATAAGAATAATTTCACTTAAACCTAAGATAACGCGTTATTAAAATCCTCTGCTTACTAAAGTTTTGTTTTCATATCAGACTTGTATTTCTTTTCATAAAAGTATATGAAAAAAAAGGATTAATAAAAATAATCTAGAATCTAAAACAATCATGTATGTGCCAGACGGCCTTTTATTACTTGAACAATAAAATGACTTCTCGGATAGCACTCTTGTATCACTTGACATACATTTAAAAACAGATATTACTTCAAACGTGAGGCCATCGAAACAAAAACTTTATTTCCATTAACATTTACTCCAATAACATTCAGCGAACTCATTATTTTTAACTTTTCACTACCTACTTAGTTAATGTTAAAAAAATTGACACATTACTGCACGAAAACGTTTAAAAAGGAGAAGAAAAATAGACAAGTTTCGAGAATAAGATATGCTGTATTTGGTCATAGTTCCCAATCCAAGCTTCTTCGGACAAAAAGAAAAGAATAAAACAATATCAACTGGAAATAGTGGAATTCAGAAGCTATGTTTTCAAATGTAACCTTAAAAAAAGAGTAAAACTTTATACTGTCCAGATGGAAAGAGCTGTTTCCCACAGCGTACATTATTCAATCGACAGTAATCAATATGCAATTGCAACTATCAATCTAAACGTTAACAGAATGCAGTAGCACTTAATTTACAAACATTCTCACAATATTTTCCCAAACAACGACTCCTTTAAACAAAGACTACCGCATCTTCTGTTTAAACAAAAACAACGCAATATTTCACGTGCGCACATATAAAGATGCCAAAACTCTTAAATCGAAGAACATGCAATAAATTTCACATTAAAATATCTCCGCACTATGTATTGTTGTAGCTACATAGCACATAAATATACTAAAGGCAATTTGGAAAACAAGATTTCTCTCATAGCCTTCTTTGGGTTTCGAAAACTACGTTGTTATGTTGAATTTCCTCTTCATTGAGTTTATTTGTTTTAACGCGTTCAGACTTTCACAGCGTTACATTAGAGATATGTACAACAAGGCCCTTGTAAATTTCCATAAAAAATCGGAACAAACGATGTGGAAAATTCTTGTATAATGCTTTTAAATTGATACATAAATTCATAGATAGGATAATCGTTTATCTTATGGCAAATGTATTTGGTTTTATAATAGCCTTTGTATCTTTAAAAATCGATCGAATGTTTTATGAATCTAATAACAATGATATATTTATTTATTTAAGGAACATTAAACTATTCGCCTCAACACACATTTATTTTTCGTCGCTTTTCTAAAGACTGTGTGTTTACATTTGGTTTCACTATCATCTCAGAACAACATACTGTCATAAATCATAATATTATGAAATTTCAACCACATGCGTTGAGTACTTGAGTAGGTACTTTAACTCGAAATTACAAGAAACATCCTCACATTCATTTAAACATATTTACACCAAGCACCACTTATAGGATAACCTTCTTTCACGGAACAATTAAAAATAATTGTTGCGTCCTTTCTTTAATGAATACAAGATAACTAATAACTTGTCTTACACTTTCCACACCACGAGATATAGGTATCTACGTAGATAATTATGCAAATGTATAATTTCTGTCTTTGAAGGCAAGCACTCGGATAAGAAACATTTCCAGTATGAAACTGTTTAATTGGTCTCACTTATATGTTTATGTACTAGTTGAACATGATAATTAGAGTACCGTAATGCCTAAATAGAAACTGGCAGATACATATTCATTCAGATCGTTAATTTTTATACTGTAAAAGTGTATGTGTTTATAATTTTTTGTAACTGACTGACAGATGGTGAACAGAGTATTGACGAAATTTTCACAAAGCTATTTTTAGTGTTGTTGAAAAGATAGGACCTAATCCAAGAATTTTTTTAAGATTAAAAAAAAATCAGTCGCATATTCAGTATAGTCAACATACGAGTATATTCAGCGGCTCGTTTTTAGTTAATTAAAGATAAGAATTGAGAGACTTATTTAATTGGTTCCATAGTATTAAAAAAAATATTTGTGGATAAGTGATTCATTAAGAGACGTCATTGCGCTTTTTATAACACTACCTATTAAAAAAGTAGATACGTTTAACGTAAGAACCAAATAGGCTTCATACCCATTACACTAAACTGACTTAATTTTAACTTATGTTAATCAAATGAACCTCATAACACCTTTCCATATTACTCACACTGTAAAACCTTTATGGAAATTTAGGGTAATATAATCAGGTGTCTATAAAAGGCAAATTGTAGCATGAATCTTATTAAAAGACAAGTTAAGCTTATCGTATTTATGTTACCATTCTGCTATTGTTATATAAATGGCATTTAATTGAAGACAGACTAGAATATTATTGAGCGGCAGCATCAAAGCGTTAAGGAAAAAAACATTTGTCTTAAATCGTGTAAAGAATTAACGAACGTTATTGAGAGCAATAAAAATGTCGTAAAAAACGAGGTTCATTTAGTAGATCCAGTACGCTCCTAGAATAAGGACGACCAGAAAGGTTGCCTCAATGTCTCGGATTACGCAGTTTTGACAATATTTGGAACCGCTAATAAATGCTAATACGGTGCCATGGGAACTTTGGATTGTATTTAGTATGATGATGATAACCCTCTAAGCATAATTCGAGTATCACGACACATTTCTAATATTTTTAACGTTATTTGCAATCCTTCACGCATTACAAATTACAACTTGAATGATAAGCCAACTAAATAGGTTTCATTAATGTAAAAAAAATATAAAAAAAATAGGTGAGTTTTCTCCATGGCAATTTTTTTTTGAATCAGTAACCAAATATTAATTTCTTGGACGCTGCGTTTCTCTGGTTCATCACTATTTTACGAATTTGTTCATATTTCTTTAATTTATTCAGTTTATTTTTCATAGATATGTTTTCTTTCACCAGGATGACAATCACAACAGACTAGAATCTATATAATAAACATATCGAATCTCTTCGTTATCTGATTTTTAATTTTTACACACTTAGGCAAGACGTCTAAAATCTATAAATGAATCGATTTTCTTTAATGTATTATAATACCTATATCAATTTACCCGTATGAGATCAAATTTCTTACCACACCAGGGTTACGAAAGTTCTGGTTTAGTTTAAATTCGTATTAGCATGAAGGACGCATAATTACCAAAACTAGATTTCCCGCATGATGCCTCTCCGCATACTAATAAGTACTTTTAAACTTTACGACATCGTTTACGATATTATCACTCTTTTTTGGATTGACGACGATAAAAGTTCTGTGGTTCTATCGCGTCGGGAATTTTAATTGGCACTAATTTTGTCATTGACAAATTGCTTGTGACTTGTTAAAGGACATGAGTAGAAATACACAAGTAGCGATTGAAATTTAAACAATTTCATTATCTTGATTAAAATACCACATGTCGTATTTATTAAATAACATGACTTGTAGTAATGGCATTCTTGTTTTTATGTTTGTTGATCGAGATGAAACATAGGTATATGAGGAAGTGGTCGCTTTACTATTCGGAAATAGCCTCTTTAACAGGAACAGGAATTGGAAATAGTACCTATCTATTGACCTGTACCTTTATATAGGATGTATGTACTATGTACCTATGTATATTGAGATATTATAAAAAATACCTACATTCTTTTGATTTCGATGTAACGTTGTTAGAAAACACAGTGACACCATAAAACATTGGTGCAGATGTACCAATGTTTACCAGTAAATACAGAAGGTGACTTTTGTTTATAAATGTAATTTAATAAGAAATTAATGTTGTTGCATGTTGTATAATGTATTTGCGAAAAGGATAATAAACAGATAGACGAGTTCAGTCATGAAGATGTCAAGGAAAAGAAGGAAGTTTTTGTTTTATGTAGCAACTAGTAATTAAATAAGCGATACTTTAATCAATAAATTTTCCTTCAGACTCTATCTCTGTATTATGACATGTAGCTTTAAGTGCGTTATATTATACTATTTGATAATTAAAAAAAACAAAGGAATTTGCGGAATTTTTTATTATGATTCAGATCTTTATTTCACTTATCTTTGTTAAATTAAACAGCAAAATGAACGCGCTATTGTCAAATCATTTAATCACTTTTATACGCTTCCTCATCCTCGTCATAACATCTTTTATTTTCCTTTCTCGTTGCCTTATTGCCTCAAATAAAGATATTTTTAGATACTTTTATTAGCGTCGAATTATCATTGCGATTAAAAGTAGCGTAATAGTTTCTTTTTCAAACACGTTAAATACCTTGTTTATAAAAAAAGATAACGCTCCAAATATTTTATCGTTGCATCATAATTACTGTATCGTAAAATTATCTAAATAATAATTATTTGCGCATTTTACAAACATTATAATTCTGACGGGTTTTTATGCCATTCGGTTTGCCTTTATCAGCAACTAGTTTCAGTGTTAAAAGCAGAAGGATATTGACTGTTCTCGATATTATGTGACGTCAGATATTTTTTTTATAAAACGTCGAGTCGGTAGGTACTAGATAAGAAATTCACTATAACATTCAGGTCACTTTGTTGTATCAAAAGAACCTCACTTTCAAGGAACCTGATTGATAAAGAAGGAAAATAACTAAATGATAATCATATTGCATTGACCTGTGACAATGGGAATTATGATAATAATGAAGAATCATAAGTCCAATCAACCTGTATTGCATAAGGCTGCGTTGGTTTATGTCTTGTTATATTCCTTGCAGTTGCTTTATGAGCCAATTTACACGAAATACGCAAATTATTGCCCCTTTTTGTTGTTTATAAAGGGTCGTTGTAAGAAATTACTGCGAACAATTTCACCGCGTTAAGTTTTATCAATGGCTTTATTTCGAGTTTATTTGGCATACAACTTTATTGGCTTCGTGTTTAATTATTCTTGTTTTCTAGGCCTTTTATTTTACATACACAATTTGGTAATTCAATTCTCTGTCGGTGGTTTTTACGACAATTTTAATATCATAAGCTGATATGAACGTAACATAATTTATGTATTTTGATTTGTGTAAAATGATTTTTTATTACCATTTAGTAAATAAATGGCCAGTTTTATTGATACTTAATACAGATACCTTGAAAGCAATGTGCTGTGTGATTTTATGACAAAACCAATGTAAAAGTGTTTGCACCGCCTCCTACTGGTAATGGAATATAAATAATGAATTATTCATATTAAAGGTGTGTGTCAGACAGAAAATTAGTTTGATACTACATCTACGATATATTTATTTTACAATGCATGAAGGAATTCTTATTCTAAGGTTTATGACGTATAAAGTTTATTCATAAGTATATAAATAGAATTGATAGATTTATAAATTTATAAAGAATTGATAGATTTATATATTTATAAAGCATTTGAATGCCATAAAACCAAAAATATCAATTTCAATTGATAGATTTGTTATTTAACCGATTTGATACCGTAATATTTATGGATGTAGTTATTTATATAACCCATTAAAAGTATAAGATTACAAAAAAAAATCGATAAAATATCAATTTTCTCTTAAGTTAACGGTAAATCGGCCTTGTTCGGTACTATAAATCGATATAAAAATGCATAGAATTAAAATATAGATAGATATATCTACTGTGTATCTACTGACAAAGTTCAGTGACCTTTAGACTTGTAGAATAACATAATGATAATGTTTTTTTTTAAGGAATCATGTAGCAAATGTATGATTTGTGTTTGTTTTGAAATTGGCAAGATTATTGTAAACGAAGTTTACCATGTGGAGAGAAGTGTAAATTGTTCAAGCAAATTTTATGTTAGGCAGTCACGGTATTCGGTACACGGTAAAAAATACCATAAAATGAATATAAAGAGTACCTATCAACTATCAACAACATAATTATAATTCTATGTGTCTAATTGTAAGTTTATTTTTAAATAATAAAATAAAACGCATTCTTCATTCACAAAAATAGTTAACATTAGCTAGAAATGAAATTGAATGTTAAAAAGTATATTTCAAGCCGTTAGAATATTCATGTCTAAAAGGCAATCAATAGAGAAAATGAAGATTAAATTTACTCTAAAACGTAAATTTGTTTAAGAAACTATGGTCACTCTAGTACGTTTTACACGAAATTGGTGTTTACTAAGTAGGTATTTTGATGTACTCAATCAGTCAGCCATGTTTTATGACAAATCATTTTCTAAGTAGTTACTATAATTTTCATAGTAAGTACAGGTAAATTAGCTTGGAGAAATTTTTGCGTTTGTAGTAGTGTAGACCGGGAGATATTGACACAAAATTTCGAGTCATTTGTAACAGGATGGCGGTTCTACAGGGGTCTTAGTACGCAATGACAAAAAGAAAAACGATGGTGTGAACGCTGGTACCGGCGGCTTAGTCGCGTGGGCGTTAGTCGAACTCGTCGGAAAAATAGCGAAGTCAAACAATTTGTAACACAAAAATTTTAGAATTTACCGATCGCCCATAAAAAAGAAGTAGGCGATAGTGTCATGCCATACTTTTCCGGTGTGACTTACAGCCCGCCATACCGACGCGAATGTGTTGATTTAAAAAAAACAATTCAACCATTTGTAGGCTAACTTTTGCACAGGTAACCATCGTCGTGCAGCCATTTACGAAAATCTCCATGCAATACTTTTCGGTCGATTTCAAATGGTCGCCATACCGCCGAAAATCTGCAAATTTTTTTTTTTCGCCGAACCATTTGTACCACCCTAAATTTTTTTTTTCAACAACTCCTGAATGATTATAAATAGAAGTGTGATAATGCCATACCTGTGGGAGGTGGCGAATGTGTATAAGATTTTTTTTTATTGTAAGATTTTATTCGTATTTTGAACGATTAGTAACAGTATGGCACTAATTTTTCCTGTAAGTTTGAGGTTCAACGAATATAAATACAAAATTTCAAAGATCTAGGTGGTGGAAATCTTCACTTATATAAATTAATACTAAATTAATTTTTCAAGTATGGCAGCACTTTTTCCCCCTACTAGAAGTATGGTAAATATAATAATGGTCACATTTTATCAAATACTCTCCAAAAATCCAAATGCAATACTGGTACAAAAAGTTTGGCGAAAAAAAAAATTTTTGCAGATTTTCGGCGGTATGGCGACCATTTGGAATCGTCCGAAAAGTATGGCATGGCGATTTTCGTAAATGGCTGCACGACGATGGTTACCTGTGCAAAAGTTAGCCTGGTACAAATGGTTGAATTGTTTTTTTTTAAATCAACACATTCGCGTCGGTATGGCGGGCTGTAAGTCACACCGGAAAAGTATGGCATGACACTACCGCCTACTTCTTTTTTATGGGCTGTCGGTAAATTCTAAAATTTTTGTGTTACAAATCGTTTGACTTTCGCTGTTTTTCCGACGAGTTCGACTAACGCCCACGCGACTAAGCCGCCGGTACCAGTGTTCACACCATCGTTTTTCTTTTTGTCATTGCGTACTAAGACCCCTGTAGAACCGCCATCCTGTTACAAATGACTCGAAATTTTGTGTCAATATCTCCCGGTCTATACGTAATAATTATAATTTTTGAATGAAATGTGTGCTTTATGTTCTAACGGTACCAAACGACTGCACGTGGCACCTGCGGACAGCGTAAACTGGTTTATTCTGGTTTTGTGCGTGTTTCCACTTTCCACTATCAAGTGACGATTTATTTATTTGTTTTGTTTCGTAATTATTATGGTCAAATATTAATTATGAAACAAATTATTATGGACACGATATTTTATTGTTTCACGGTAGTCGCCTTGTCGTTTGCTCAAGGACGTGAAATTGAATGATATATTTTTTTTTATAAAGTCAAAACCATTTTCTTTCAAATAAAAACTTGTTTTTATTGAAAACAAAAGTGTTGCTAGGAATAAGTATAAAATTAAATAGTAATGTTAGGATATCGAAACATTTTTGTATAGGCCAGAACGATATAGTGGAAACGCGCTCTAAGATCTGAGCTCAGAATACAGAGAGGATCTGATGGTCCATTGAAAAGTTACATTTGGGGTTGCATTTTTTAGAGGACGCAATTTTATTTTTTTGATGTGTAGGGGTGGTCAGTGTGAAGCTATCACCAAGTTTGTGGGGTCACCACCCTTGTCCCACGGCCGCCATCTTGAAAATAGCGGTTGATATGGTTTTTACGATATATCTCTTAAACTATTTATTTGATAAAAAAAATTTGTTTACATTATTTGTTGCAAATTAAATACTCTACAACTTTGATCCTGCAACTTTTTGTCGTAGAACTATAAATAAAAAAGTTATAAGCGAAAATGTTCAGAAATTAGAGATATTTATATTTCTCAATAAAACTTTTTTTTATAATTTTACGTAGAAATGATATTTGACCATTTTTGTAGATTGTTTTTCGAGGAACAACTTTTATATACAACATTTTTTCATTAATTAAATAGCTAAGGTTTTACAGCGCTCCGAAGTGAGTACTAATTTTCAGTACTCTGAACTATACAGTATACTTATATTATGTGTGTACTAATAATAATTTGTCATCAGTAATGGTTTTTTTTTGTTATTATAATATTTTTAATAATTAATTTTGCAATATCACTAATAATTAATTATTGAATCTTTTCCCCACCACCCAGGAGGTAGAGTCTGGAAGCGCGACTTTTTTTTACGTCGAAAAGCAGGTCTGAAATGTTCTGCAGTGTGCTTCCATTGTTCTGGAGTATGAGAAAAGAGCCAATAGCCAATATATGTATAGTTAAGAGTACTGAAAAATAGTACTCACTTCAGAGCGCTGTAAAACCTTAGTTATTGACGTTATGAAAAAATGTTGTATATAAAAGTTGTTCCTCGAAAAACAATCTACAAAAATGGTCTGATATCATTTCTTCGTAAAATGATAAAAAAAAGTTTTATTGAAAAATATAAATGGCTCTAATTTCTGAACATTTTCGCTTATAACTTTTTTATTTATAGTTCTACGACTAAAAGTTACTACACCAAAGTTGTAGAGAATTTAATTTGCAACAAATAATGTTAACGATATTTTTTTATCAGTTAAATAGTTTAAGAGATATATCGTAAAAACCATTTCAACCGCTATTTTCAAGATGGCGGCCGTGGGACAAGGGTGGCGACCCCACAAACTTGGTTTTAGCTTCACACTGACCCCCCCTACACATCAAAAAAACAAAATTGCGTCCTCTAAAAAATGCAAGGTTAGGGCTAAAAAATGTAACATTTCAATGGATCATGAGTAATATACACACCACTACATATGCAAAAATTTCTCCAAGCTAATTTACCTGTAATAAGTTTTCAATGCTTCAAATCAACTATGTTGCTAGCTATTAATTTTATCTGAAGAAAAATGAATGCCATTTTTACAATTTATATTACACGCGTTTAATAACGTTAATTACATCTAAGTATTTATAGTAATAGTATTTGGCATTGGACATATGAGTCCACCTCAGTCATGCAACCACGTGGTAAGATACAATCGGACATTAAGAAATCATTTTGCATTTCCAAGAATTAAATTATCTGATCATTAGCTGAATGTCCGTATAAGACGGTTTCGCGATTGTAATTATTCTGTTCAATATCGCATTATGATATATATCGCAGGTCACTTAAGTTCTTGTCAGTATTGGATTCAAAGTGCATTACCGATTGCCTTACTGCTTAGTCTGACTTGATTTTGCTGCACTAAAATAGGCATACAAAACCACATATAATGAAAGAGATCAGTTTCCACGAACTCTCCGATATGACAAATAACTTGCCCTACTTTTTGTCAATAACGCAACATATAATAAACTAGCGGTCTGCCTCGGCTTCGCCCGTGGTACCTACATGCTTACGTTTTTTTTCATAAGAACCATCCTCGTACTTCAAGGAATAGATTCCGCAGCGCACGCGATGACAGAATTTTTATTAAGGAATTTTTTACACCTTGGGTTACATTATTGCATTTTTGGTAAGGATCTCTAATTTTTTTGAAAATGCAATATAGCCTATGTTCCTCAGTGAAGATGCAGCTTTCTAATGGTGAAAGAATTTTTGAAATCGGTCCAGTAGTTTATGCGTGAAAACCATACATACATACATACATAATTACAAACCTTTCCTCTTTATAATATTAGTATAGATTAGTATAGATAAGTCAGCGAAAACTAGTGTCAACAGCTAATGTTTTGTTGTTATCGTATGATTTATTTGTCCTTCTAAATTGCAATGGAATATGTTGTCAATTCAAGTGTTTACTCGTAATAATAGATTGATAAATAAAAGGTACTTACGCGTCATTCTTGTCATAAATCGGGAATGTCTGGTGCGCCAAATCCTGTAGTGACGAACTAGTTTGTGGCTCAGCAGAAATACCCTGAGCTCTCTGTTTCCTCGGTGCCCTTGAAGCTCTAGCATATTGCTGGTACGGGAACACGCTCTGCAGTTTGTCTAGCTGTGAACGTAATTCCAACATTTCTTGATCGCGCTGTTTCAACAACGCCTCCAATTCTCTAATTCTCTCTATGAGGGGCTGCATGTCGTTGGACATAGCCGCGTTGGCGACGCAATTCTCTGAGTCTGAATTCATCGCGCTCGGCGTCCCCATTATACCATTTAACTCCTCTCTATACGTTTCGTCTAAGGCCCGTCTATCGCCGTTGACTGTGGGCGCCACGGTAAGCGCACCTCCTCCTGTGTGTACTACGGCCCTCGGCTCATCGTCACCAGCTGTGCGCTGTGACGATCCAAAGCAGAGGGTATCGAAGCAGACGCGCATTCACTCGGCTCCCGAGCACTGCACTTTAATCACTAGGATTATCACTTGGTTTATAGAGTTAACGTTCGTACACTGCACTGTGTAGCACTGAGTTCTCGAATGTCCGTGATCGTTTAGCGGGAACAGCAGGATGTGTGTGGGCTAGTGCGTGCGAGTCGTGCGGCGCGAGCGCGGACGGTCGATACAGTGAAACGTCCTCTTCGCTGTCAGCCCCGCGTGCCTCGGCGACGCCCTGCAAATACATGCACACTTTACTATCAGTCTCATTTATCACCCTAAACAATTATGAATGAAAACGTGTTACATTTAGTAGTAAACGTCACACGAATTATTATTTTCTCGTCATTTGGAATGGTTATTACTTTAGGTTTGTGAAAATAGATTTCTATTAACGCTATTCCGTTTAATCAAAGTGGATCAGTAAAATTGTAAGTATCCGATAGTTCAATTATTGTTTTTTACGATTTAAAATAGTTTCGCTTTTAATTATGTTATCACATTGGACCGACTCGTGATAGCTAATTATAAATCGCTATCATTGATTTCTCGATTTGAATAATTATAGATATAAATCTATAAATATTGATCTGTGAACATATGGTTACGGCTAACAGATTTATTGCAGATAATAAAATAGTCCCCTTATCGGCAGTAATGATAAACAGTGTTTATGTTGAACAGATCTCTGTCACCTGATGTATACGCAACACTGACCACATGATCCTGGTGTATCTGTAATCTTATCGATTGATATAATCTTAAAAGCATACTGACATTAGAATTCCAAAATAAATCTTCATTGATAAGATTTTATTTATACGCACGAGTATTGGTCATTTGAATATAAGTACATATATACTTTATATGTATATTTTCGAAGGCCTAATAAATATTATGTTTTCCGAGGTAAGGGTTTTTCAAAGAAATATGCAACATTATTTTTGCATTATTTGCGTTCTTCTCTGCAAGTTCATTTTGTGTTAGAAAAATTTCATCTTTTGGACAACAGCACACAATTTAATGAAATAGATTTATAATGGTTCAATAGCAATGGTGGAGGAGATCTTATCTCAAGTAGAAAAAATTGTTATTCTACGAGAAATTAGGAAATTAGAAATTTACTTGATGTAAATGATGTATGAGAAAACTAGTGTTCCCTTCTGAGAGTATGAAAATCAGAAATTGTTTGAATATCTATCTATATGCGGAAGAGATTGTTTATTTGATTCAATATGCTAATGTATAAAACTGGTTCGGATTTAAAAATTATTTATGTGGACTATCCAAAGTCCAAAATTATTTATATGTTGGATTTTCATTAAAGGTGACAAATAAGGTGACAAAGTATAGGATTAATATAACCACATCACGACCAATAGGAGAGGAACTTCATTGAAAAATATGTCATAAACTGGAACAATTTTCCTTTTCAGAGCAGACAAAATTGCGTTGGTTAGTTATCTATGTACATGCTTATCTGTACATGTTAATAAAAATAATAAGTGATCGCAGTCTGTATCTATTATTGGGGTCTTTTTACTCAATGATTAGGAAATGCGAAGAGAAACTAATTTCATATGTTTGTCTCTTTTTCTCTTTATCTAGATTTTAATCTCCACGGGAAAAAGTTATGTCAATCACAGTTCTGTCCACGTCGCTAGTTTAGTATTATCTATAGTCTTATAATATCTGTGGTATTTTATTATCTGTGGTCAACGTAAAATGGCGGGAAATAGTCAGATTTGATACTAACGTCTTGAACTTATATTAGGGAAGTTACAGCAGCAGACATTCCTTCAACTGTACAAACAAATGGATTTGGCAAAGAAAAGACTTGGACAAAATCAAGGCAAAAGGCCAAAGTAAATGAACCACGTTTTCATAAGCGAAACGAAATAAACGCTCCAAGGATTCCGAAACAGAACGGTAAACCCAAACATGGTTCACTTATTTCATGAAAAAACTATTCTATGCAAATAGATTATATCTTATTGTTATGGGGAAAATGTGTGTTTTTATCAGAGTAAAATAACAGTTTGGGTATTGTTACAAAAATGTTTTATTTTATTAGGTAGGTACTACATTATGCATGTTATTTCTTCTCTCAAATTATAACTTTAATATGGGCTGTTTTAGTATTTTTCATGAACTAAGTGAAAGTGTTCTGTACATTAACACGAAATTAAAATCTATCAAGTACCATAATTCAAACTTCAGAAAAATCATTTTTAAATCTTATAAACGTCATTAATTAAACTTCTTATTGATGGTCACCCTTTGAAATGTAATTTTTGAGAGAATCGAAATTAAATTATTTGTGTATAATTTATTTTCATTTTCATTATATTTCATAAATATTAAACTTTATTATTATTCATTTATATGTCATATTTTTATTTAATTTATTCATCATGCAATTACTTGAAAGTTCTGTAATAAGCAGAACAATACGCGAAGTTCAAGATTTTAGTAAAGTGCTAAAATATTTTTCAAATTAATAAAAATCCCAAGTCAAAGAAAAAAAAACATCGTACTAAAATGCCATGCAAAAATATTTAAAAAACCAAATCTCAACATAAAGATGTTAGATATGAGTTATGAAGGAACATCTTAGCGATAGAATAATTACATATAACCCCGCTCCACTTGTAGTTTTTTCCAATGTTAAACCGGATACATACGTTTATCAATTAATGCATGCCTAGGACATTTTCTAAGATACTCTTTGCATATGTTAATGTCAACCTTACTCTCGATAATAGTGGGTGTTCCTGTGTTATTGATTCCGGTAGGCGTGTTTCTTGTATGTGTAGGTACTAATATGCACACAAAGGTAGTTTGATTACCTAAATGCCACCTGGTTCATGATCATATATGTATGTTTAAATAGTATATACGAGTCACGATTTAAGCAAAGTCAATTTTATTTATAATATTTATTTATTGAACAATATTTACTTTTATGCAGCCGCACCCTGGTCAGGCAATTGTTACGTCGAGGTTAAGTTATATTTATCAGTATCTTTATTCGCGTCTTGTTTTTTTATTTGTTTATAGATATTATTATATTATCATAATTATAATTATCTTTTTCAGGCTAAGCAATACTGCTTCCTACGAAATAAAAATCTGCAGACTTTCCTAATTCGAACAAAAATATCGATCAGATCGAACCCTTTCTTCTTGATTGATATTAGTAATCTTTCCTCACACAAAAATGAAAACAAAATTCAGTAATTATATGATAAGATATATATACCTAATTATTTAGATATGATAAACATAAGAAATTTGTTTTTATACTATACGAGAAATAAATAGTTATTTATAGAAATTAGTGTCAACGAACAATACTAAAACAATATTTATAACTAGAATTAGTATTTGCGTTGTACCTAAGTATTCGTTAATAATGATATATATATATATATATATATGTAAATAATAGTTTAATTGAGTCACGAATAAGACATTTTATACGAGAGTTAAATCATTAAAATCCATTTATCTCCAGTAAACGCAGCATAAAACATTCTATGAAACTAATATTGTATAGGTCATGCATAGTTCTTGGAAATCGCTTACCTATGTACAATGTGTACAAAATATTACATGTGAGACAGTGGATGGATG
>CAJQZM010040343.1:0-13024 GCA_907164665.1 Colias nastes | reverse complement strand
TATGTACAATGTGTACAAAATATTACATGTGAGACAGTGGATGGATGTTTGGTATTCTTTCATGTAAAAACTAATTAACTGATAACAATGAAATTTGGTATGTAGGTAGCTGAAGACAGAGAAGACATATGCTACTTAATACTTAGTACTTTTTATCCCGCAAATCCCACAGGAACAGGTTTTTCATTGAAAACGCGGGCGAAGCCGCGGGCGGAGAGTAACAAACATCCATCCATCCTCATAAACTTTCGCATTTATAATATTCGTAGGATTTGTACGATATTTTGAAACAGTGTTAGGTATCTTAGAAATTATGCAACATAGATTAATTGTTGCTAACTCAAATGATTCCTTTGTGACATTTAGAATGACTTCATATGTTTTATAGGCTAATAAAATGGTTTTATAACCCTATTACAATATATATTGTTAACGAAACAGGTAATTTGCAATTTTTTATCTTGTACGTTGGGAAATAGCCGTCAGAAAAAAGGAAAACAGAAACATTTTTGTTTGTGTCGTCAATTTATTTTTAAGTGATGATAATATGTATCATAATAAAATTATTAATGGGATTATATTACCTTCGGCTTGATTTAAAATATCCTCTAATTGTTTTAACAATAAATATTATTCTCAATCTCATATTATGATAGTGTTAACATTTTTCAACAAACATTTCTTGACTTGAGCGTCCATCGTTTATGTATTTAATTATATGTATATTTGTTTTTCTGTATGACTTTTTGGTAATTTATTTAAACTGCATCAAACAACAGAAATCAGAATACCGGCTATCACGTCTACAAGCGTCGTCTATCCGTTGCTTAAAAGTTCAATATATTTATAACGTCTCGCATCTCGAGTTATTTTTAGACGATTCTCAATTAGATTCAATTCAACACAACTGAACATTGTCATATGCACAATTATGTTATTTAAGAGTAGTCGCGACTGTTACATGAGGCTTCGTGAAATTGCGTTATTTAGAATTAACAGTAATTGATCTTTATTGGCCAGCGGCTATTGGATGAATCGAATGTGCTTTTAATTGCAATGGATTATATGAAAGCAGCTTTGTTTTATAATGTTGTACAGTTTTAACGGTTTTGAAGTTCTGTGTAGGAGTTTTATAGTCTACGTTTATGTAACAGTACAGATGCAACATGTGCAATGTTGCAGGTATATTGTCAAACCCGTAGCATTACAATTTTACTTCTTATATTATTATTAAACGATAGACGGTCAATCAACTTGATTTATGTCAGGACTCCAGAAACATGTTGTTAAGATTTTACTTATTCTCTCTACACGTAGGAAACATTTGTCTTTTGAGAATCGAAACCCTCAGTGTTACTTTTGACTAATTAATCATGAGAAATACCACGAAATTAAATGTCAAACTTCGAATAAATTCTTTAGCTTCAAATGCAAAGGACAGACTTTTGTCAATCATGTACCTACTACGTGCCCACTACTACGGACGCTAAATCATTATCAATATTATAGCATAGCATCCAAAACAAATACCCAAATAGTCACATCTATATCGTCTATCTATCGTTATAGATTATTTGCGCCAAATAAGGTACTTCCGTAGTGATGCGGTCATTTAATAATTGAACAGGCCGCGTTAAGGTTGGCCTGTAGACCCAGTAGAATTCAGGTCAACCAATTTAGGACCAAGCTTATAAAAATACCGAGCTATGTAATTGAAATGTGATCGCCGAGGGAGCCTCAAGATGGGCATTTGCTACGTATCTTTCCAATTTATGGACTGGTACCATATAATTTCCTATTACCGTCATATCGCGTGTTGTCCTTATGACTTATACGTTCGTCTTCTCGATAGCATTGATTAGAAGTGGAGATTGTATATCATAATATAAGTGAATATCTTTATCCTTTATTACTGCTAATAAACAAACAAGTTTAGATTGAATGTGAATGCAATCATCAAATTGAACAATAAGACATAATTTAGAATCACATCACCAAAATAAATCTTATATTATCCGTTTTAGATAGGTAGATACGCCCCGTCCGATTAGGGCCCTTCTGGCCTCCTCCACTCAAGCGACAGCCCAAGCCGAGGTTCGGGGTCCCCGTCAAGGGGGGACGCCCTTGTGCATGTCGCTACCAGGGTGAACCTTCAGTTCACCCCCGCGTCCGCGTTAAAATGTAGTAGCCCTTCTGGCTAACATTGAGAGACACCACACAAAAAAAAAAAAAAAAAAGGTAGATACGCAGCTTGTTAAAAAGATACGCGATTAAGATTAAAGATCTAGATTAAGGTTTCACTTCTTAGCCTTGACTAAGGTCTTTTAGCTGATATTAGAAGGTTTAATTCTATGATGATAAAAAAACATACTAAGGTTACAGAACTATCAACACATGACGTGAGTAAATAAAAACGTGAAATCGAAATAAATTTCGTTGAAATTTAACCAGGTAATCAGGCATAAGACAATGAGTTGAAAAGTCCAGATCAAGGTTATCCGTTGAAAAGATCTTATAATCGCTTAAATAAATTCGAGAAAGTACTAAAGGATTTGTTAATTCTCAGCACGATACATTCAGAGCAACGTCGTGTTCAAAGGCAGTTTTGACACATTGAAAATGTATGGTAACGTTTACAGAAAAAACAATATCATTTATCCATAATGTTGTAGGTACTTTGTAATAGCACTTCTCTCAATATTATTGTATTAAGAATCATTTTCTGGTTCTGGTAATAATTTTAAAGTTAATGCTATTAATGTTGAATATCTACGATCTTTTCCAACGCATAGATGCATCGACAAGATATAAAAAGACGAAACTTGACCAATCCTCGTTGCTGACGGTACTAGCATTGAAGGTGATATAAATCTGGAGTTCGTTTTAATCAGATCACTCTCAACACGTCAAAACAATAATTAGGATGACAGTTGAATGATGCGTGACGCGTGACCGACATTTAGGGGAGTAATTACAATTTCCGATTTAAAGATATGTAGAAAATATAGGTACGGCCAGCGGTCAATGCTGTTAAAAATGAAATGTCATATCGTTTTTTGTTCGGATACTAGAAGCTTAATAGATATTACTTCCTGTTTATTATCACAATTCTAGACTTAAAGTTTTACAATATGAAGTACATGTATTATAGTCATCATTTGATTATCATAACTCGTGATTTATTCAGTCTTAAAAATGTCTGATACAACTGAGTGAGTTTCTCTCTTCACTCTTCATTATTCGTCTTACATAAAATTTGAGCTTCTGTACTTTTGTATTCTTTTTTATTGTTTGTTATATCCGTCAGCCAGCTTTTATTTCTTTCATTACTTTATACTTTTACTGTTTACAGAAGCGTTGTACATATCTTCATAAAACCAGTTCTGATCAAAATGTTATGCAAGTTTTTGTAGATTCGTGCGAATCCTTAACGGCGAAGACACGCGGGACATTAAAGGGATGTTTCATAAAAGTGTGTAATTTAATTTAAGACAAAAATTAAGGAAAAAACCATTAAAATTCGGTAATAATTTTTCAAAAGGACTTGCGTTGAATGTTTGATTGACAGTTTAGGTACAAACTTTTGACAGTGGTCCGGGAGCCAGAAGCAGATTTTATGACCAAGTTCCTCTCAAGCGGTAATTAGTAAAATGCATCAAAGTATAGTATTATGAAGCCTCGTGAACGTCAGCTGGAGCTCGGTTGGGGGGGTGAGCGGTTGTAGCCTCCCACGCACGTAAGAAAAAAAAGTATATTCATTCATTTCCTCTCAGCTAAAAATTTGTCAAATTGTAGCTAACCCAATATCTCAACGAAAAATAATAATCAGCTGGTTACAGCATGGTGTATTATACGTCAGCTGGTGTCTCGAATATAATGAGACATTAACAAAATCATCGAGATACGTGGAATTCCATCAACATAAGTCCCCGTAAAAGATAAGTAATAACTTTATTAATTATATATTATACTATTATTTTTTTAATAATTATAGTTAACTAATGTTTTTAGTGGGTTATTTCATATTTGTTACACTTTTAGGTAGTTATGTGAATTTGATGATATGATAGTTATTTTTAAATGCAGTTTATAATATTTGTAAAAACATGTTTACCGATGTGGCTGAATGTACGTAGTACCCCGATCATGCGCACAACTAACCACCTCCAAGTACCTTATTACTGTCTATATTATGCTAGCGTGTGTTGCTTGAATTTTTAAAAATAACGATAATAATTAAAGATACGTCATTTCATCTCAGATGAAAATTTGTGAGATGATTGTTAATATACTGATGCGATAAATAAAAAAAATCAGCTAGCAATAATTCGAGGAAAACATAGTCAGTTGATGCATATAAATTGGCAATAGATGCTTCTGTCTAACTCCTATGTAATAACTTTCAAAGTATCAGCTGACGGTTTTTCCACCAAGATACAGCCAGCTGACCTATATATATATCCACAGTTACATATAAGCTATCATCAGGTAAATTTTTGTTTGAGAGGAAATCACGGAAAATAATTTTATTTTTTTCATGTTCGAGACACCAGCTGACGTATAATACACCATGTTGTAACCAGCTGATTATTTTTTTTCGTTGAGATATTGGGTTAGCTACAATTTGACAAATTTTTAGCTGAGAGGAAATGAATGAATGTATTTTTTTTTCCTACGTGCGTGGGAGGCTACAACCGCTCACCCCCCCAACCGAGCGCCAGCTGACGTTCACGAGGCTTTATAATACTATACTCTGATGCGTCTGACGAATTATCTCTTGAGAGGAAATAATTAACCAAATTTGCACCTGGCTCCCTAACCACAGCGTTACAGGTAATTGTGCAATTTAGCCAATTGCACTGCGAACTATTTAAGTCACGCCCGCATACTTTAAATACGCATTTTATAAACAATTTTAAAATGCTGGCGATAGTATTTAAAGTTCGCGAGTGTTGTGTTGCCGAGTAATCATTTAAAAAATTTTAATCGTGAACTTTTTTGTAAGTCAATAATTGATTAATTCTCTACTCCCATTAACCACTTATAAGAGAACTAAGTTTTAATATAAAACAAAGTATTAAATTTATCTTCAGAGTTAATTACTGGTACGCACATGAAAAGGACAGCAATCAGAGAAACTCGAAGGGCACACATTCTGATTAATTTACGATGTGTGGCATTTTAACTGCGAAGCTAGTAATTTTGTAAATGACAGGTTTTTTTATGGACTACGACACCAGTAGCGGTGCTTATTATAACAAGGGGCGTGTATAAATGATTTAAATCATCGAGGAATAAGAAATATTTATTTTGAATTCGACATAATGCCGCATTATTGATGTGACTTGTCGCCTTGAGAATAATTAATTGCAGTACAATGTGGGATTTTATCGTTAATGCAATACGGTAAGAACAATACTAAAGGTACTAAGTAGTTGTATCTTTGTAGGTAAGTATAATAATTAATGATAATGATACATTAAAAATCATTGGTGATTGATTTTTCATTTAATAATGTAGAAATTCACTGATTTTAAATATACCTACAGAGTAGGTATTTATTCCTGAAACTATGATGTATGGCATATAGGTAATCTATAGACATATGAAGTATAGAATATATTGAGCGTTTTGTATTATATTATATGCTATCCTTAATACACAATTATGCAAATATAAAATGAAAAAAATAATAATTAATAATATTAAAAAGCAACTTTAATTAGACTTATTATCATTGCCGAACTCAAAGTTCAAATACATAAGTCTCCCAAAGTTCACTTACATTTTATAATATAGTTATTCGGATTAAACTCACATAGCGTAGATAAATACGCCTTTATCAAAACATTAACATTATTCGTCTTTCAATACATAAAGGTTAAAGCTATTATCGACACGCTTATCGCCACTGTATAAATCTTTTGAAATATTTAAGGTTTAAGCCAATTATCGTAATTTAAGCTATCGGGATAAGAAAGCGTATAAGGCATACGGTGTGATGAAAGGCAAGACAAATAAAGGTATGTAGTAGATGGAAATCGTTAAATTTGTGGAACTGGTTTATAAGTTTGATACAATTGTGATAGCCATCTTTTTTGGTTTGTATTGCTTAATTGTTTACTTTTTACCCTGTTATTATAGTTAATTTTGTGGAATAAAAAGGCTTATTGCAGCGTCTGAAATAATACCATAATACTATAGAATAGGATTGTGCAAAAGTTGGAAAACCTATTTTAATTAAATAGATTTTTTTGTGAAGAGAGGTTATTGCTTATGAAGAAAGTAATCTTCTTTAAAAGCTGATTGAAGATATCTGAATATCCTTTAAAATTAATCTATTTTTAAACATGTTCTTGTAAAGCGTTTAAATGTCTTAATCACATCTAGCCTTGTTTCAAATCCTAATCAAAAGTAAGTAAATAACGAATTAAGATAAGTTAAGAGTTCCAAAAACCTCTTTTAGTCACCACAAAAAATACACATGTACATACATAGTAGGTAATACTTTTTTTTCGGCCTGTCCAGAGACGGGCTTTAACTATAAATTATTGAGAAACCATGCGCTACACCAACGTGACATCTATTGAACAACATTGTAATCAAACTACATAGCTTATAAGTAAATACCTAAGTAATAAATATCATCCATAATTTTCACATGAGAATCGTTGCAATTAGGTAACAAACCACGTTATGCTTGCTTGAAAAGTCATCAAATATTCCCACTAATATTATAAATGCGAAAGTAGCTCTGTCTGTCAGTCTATTTGTCTCAGAGGATATTGTGACTGATTTTAAATGGAATAAATATAGATGAAATTGGGTGCAAAAATAGTTTGAGTCTTGTGAAAGGAAATAGGATAAGTTTATCCCAGAAATCCCACGGGGACGGTAACTATGCGAGTTTTTTTACGGGTGCTTTGACTACGCGGGCGAAGGCGCCGAAAGCTAGTTATGTATAAATCTTTAGATTAATCTCTCAGTGTGATACAAATACACAATGACTAAATATATAAAAACAATAAAGTGACGTTACGCGACGTCGATCATTTAGCAAGCGATGCGTAATTGAAACCGCGTGATATATTGACCGTACAAATGTATGTACCCTATAATTACGATATACATAACATATATAGCGGATAAACAGTGCTGTTTAATAGATATATGTTAATAGTGTTAATTTGAGTTGATTTGTTTGTCAAACTTTTGAATCCGCTTTAGATGCCTTTGAACGGCCGCTTGTAAGCTCTGTTTGTTTGGTTATCTATGGTTGGGTACTATATTTTAGTTTTTAAAAGTTATGTTAAAGTTATAAAGGGACTATTAAATTATATAAAAATGTATGTAATACCACAGAATAATAACTAGTAGCTATACTAGTAGTAATATGAAATGAAATGTACGTTCGATAATCGATTATTATTAAATCCTAAAATCAATATTCGTAGTAGAGGTTTTCGATTTTTATTAACTACAATAATAAGCTATAAGTAAAAGAGTCGATCACAGGAGTCGATCTAAATTGATAAAAAATTTTAAAAACTCATTTTGATACTTATGTAATTATTTTTGTCTAAAAACGAGGAAAAAACCACACACGTTATTAGATTCTTTATTCAAACACGCTACAGTTCGAACTATTCTTTAAATTATTCAAATACATTATAAAATAGAAAATATTTTCAAATCATACACAATGTTGCACTTTGAACATAATGAGTACAATTTAGCATAATGGCATAAACAAATAAGTCCGACACGACTTAATAATTAACAAAAGTGATAATTTGTGTTCAATAGTCAATATAAGGAAAGTATATTATACAAATTATCTTATGCTTATGGTAATATAAAACCATTCAACAAACAATATATATTTTATGAATCTTCATCAAATCTATACTAATATTATAAAGCTGAAGAGTTTGTTTGAACGCGCTAAACTCAGGAACTACTGGTCCGATTTGAAAAATTCTTTCAGTGTTAGATAGCCCATTTATCGAGGAGCCTATAAAATCACGCCAAGGCAAACAGGAGCGGAGCACTGCGGGTAAAACCGCGGGCACATCTAGAGTGAAAAATAAACCTAAACGGAATTAATATGTTTACAAAAAATCGTATCAAATTCAAGAATTTAAAGTTATTTTTTCTACACTTATAGTTAAAGCATTGTTTTGAAAAAATAATGGATATTTTATTCAATGCTTACTATTAATATTTATTAATTGGGCAAAATTGATCGTTGGCAATTATAATCAGTTTACAATTGTTATGTTAATTAAATTAATTATAATGCAAAAATAGCATTAAGTCACGTTCAACAGTAGAATAAATTTATTTAAAAATACTTACATTTTAATATTTATTCTTTTTAAAAAGGACTTAGATTTTAACGTAATATTATAACAGTAGGTATTATAAGTTTATTGGTGTATGCTGTAATTGTTAAAATATTCATAAAAATACTAATTAATTTATTACTCTTATAAATTCATAATTGTATATAAAATATCGTTTTAATTGATACCCTTATATAATGCAGCTACAATTTAAAAGTAGGACAAGTGCAATTGATAAATTTTAATAAAAATACAAGTTTATTTTTAACGGAATGAATGTTTTGAATTATACGAGTAAGGGTTTTACATAAAAATCGCAACTTTTAAACGATTCAGTTGAATTAAGCAAATTATTCTTTTTAAAATTCACTGGAATTTAAAAAGCAGATATTTTTGCATTTTTCAATAATTTTATCGATGACATTTTATGTAAATTTCGTAGAATAAATTTTCTAGTGTCATCGTTTTTCATAAAGAGGCTGAAAAATACATTTTAAAATAATTAGGTAGCTTAAATTTTAACAAATCGGTAGTGACTATAAGCTATCGCGGAAGAAGTATGAAAAATAAATAATCAATTTATTATGATCTATAAATGTTTTGAAAAGCCTCGTCTAAAATTTTAAACTAATCAATATTATGTTAAAACTTTTGTAGTGTTAAATTCATAGAAAAATTACCTTTTAAGAATAATTTTTCCGATTCACGGTTGCTTATTACAGTTTACTAGGGTTTCATGTCATCGTAAATATTATAATAAATCTGTAGAGAGGCCAATTCTGTACATGAAATATATTTAAAAAAAAACTATGAAGGGGTGATAAGGGATCGCTACTGATGCCAAAAATGCAATCAGTAAAATTTTTGTCTGTCTGTCTGTCTGTCTGTCTGTCTGTCTGTCTGTATATTCGTTATAGAAACAAAAACTACACGACGGATTTTAACGAAATTTGGCACAATTATTCTTCATACTCCTGGGCAGGTTATAGTATACTTTTTATTACGCTACGATCAATATGAGCAGAGCAGTGAAGGGAAATATTGGGAAAACGGGAGAAATTACTCCATTTTTTAAGCTTCCGTCGCGTGTGCAGCCTTAATGGTTAAAGCTACATAGAAATCATGTACGACACAAATGTTCTTAAATTATTATTATTATATAAAAATAAATTCCTAGACAGCATATTATGTCTATCTTTTAAAATTGACTCACAATAACACGTGAAACTTCAAGAGCTTAGCAATTCGGAGCTTTCTGATTATATTTGTCTACTCTTACGTTTACAACACTCTCACTCATCCCTAATTAAAAAAAGTTAACATTATTACCTATTCAATAAAAAAAGAATCATGTAAATCGGTGTAGAAACACCAAAGTTATACATGAAATACGCTATAAGTCATCGCGCGTGAATACAGAATCATGCCCTATGGATTATTTTTGTGTATCAGTTGCCGCGTTCGACGCGCTTCGCGGCGGGAGCTATAAAAAGGCGGCGGGTCCGCACCCGTTTCGCGTTGTCACGGCATTACGTGTGAACGGTGTGTTAATTCTTTTTTTATTATATTCCTTGAAGTACGAGGATGGTTCTTATGTAGAGAAAACGTACCACGGGCGAAGCCGGGGCGGACCGCTAGTCGTAAATATTTTTAAATTTCTCTGCAACAAGCTTTTATATTCCCTTTAGAAGGCCATTGCTATAAATTCCATCCAAGAAGAGGCGTTAATGTACTAAAATCTCGCAAACCGTAAAGATTATTGATGCGATAAGAACATACCTCGGTTATACACCTGTAAATTATATTTAATATCTTAATTTTCTTCCCTCGTCAATCATTTATAATGACATGCACATCATCCAAAAGACTTCGCGTTATTTTCGCCGCAATTTGTATGACACGCAACATTTGATTGTTTTAAGGAACCTTATTAGTTGTACGAAAATTGTTAAGGAACAAATAATAATTATGTGCGTTATTTGTTGAGGATTACATAATTCTCGGAATGTTTTTCTACCCTTTGTCGATAATGAGAGGAACAAAATAATAAAACATACCTTATAATATCTATATTTCGGCGTAATTACACTCACAATACCTTGTCACTTTATTTATTTTATTTTACGCGAGTCTTATTTATATATCACCGGCGGGTAAAAGTAAATAAAACAGTTTTTCATCATACCCTCAAGAAACGAAGAAAGTATCGTTACACTTCACACACAGACGTTTCTTTAACTTTTCCTAATTATCACAGTTCATATAATATTATGTAGTTCACAATTCAACGTCAGAAAGTATTAACGTAGTTTATCAGATTTTATCAATGCTTTGTTTAAATCCAAATGTATCGTTTCGCGCACGTGACGCGGGCGCCAGAGAGATCAATTTGTATCAAGTGATGGTGACTTCCAACCACTTGAGATAGCAAAGTCGTAGTCGCAAAGTCAGTAGCTAAAAATATGTATTTAGGGCTGTCGATATTGAGGTTTTTTATGACGATGTTGAATTTGTATTCTATGTGGATAGCATTTATTACAGAAAATGTTAAAAGGTAAAGTATTTTTTTTACAGAATTGTTGGTAATGCATGAAACTTGGTAACTGTTAACTTCAATTATTATTCATTATTAATTCTCACATGTAAGGGACATGTTGACAATTACTTATAGAACTATCAACGTATGGTTTTCAATATAGGTAATCTTTTATGTGTAAATGGTTATAATAATATTATGCCGGATAGACTTGAAACTATACCACAGACTATATTCAAAACTAAAGATAGGTGAATAGTGTGTTTATCTGTGGTTTAAATAAAGATACATTTATAGGAAAATCACGACTTCTATATTCGTGGCTATCGATCTGATTAGATCATATTATCTTTTCTAAATCAAACAAAAATGGACATAAAACTTGGTAGTTTTCCAAATTATAAAATAGCTTATTTTAGTTTTATCCTCGTTTAGTTTTATTTTAAATTCTAGACAGTTATTAACTTCTCTTTAAAGTCTAATAAAATAGATATTTCTGTAGAATTAATTAATATCTTTTCGTTTCAGATACATCCATGACACTTACCTATTGAATTTCTGGCTGTGCTGCAGTTCCATTATCTCAGAACAAAACGGTATTTTATTATTTCACACGGGTAAGAGCTTGTAATTATAATATTTAATCAAATCCTAATATAATTGTTAATATACTAATATATAAGTTGTTATTGTATAATACTTTGATTTTTTTTAGGTATCTGTGAATGTGTTTCTTATTACCTATCTGACTCTTTCTTCTTATTTAAGTTTTTAATTCATATCAAATATCGAAAAAAATGAAAATTCATGACTAACAGGTATTGTGATAAATAAATATTATCATGACGTGTTATGTTTATCATTATCACAAATCTCTATACTTTCAGAAAACAGTAAAAACGAACATTGAATATTTTATAAACCGTGCCATCTCGCGGCGAGTAGCAGAACTACAAGAGTACATTTAGAACGATCTTTCCTTATAGTTTCATACGTTATCACATAGATGGCATTTCTCCCGATGACCGTTTAAGATTTATAATTATACGGTCTCTGAGCAGTTACAATTTTTTTTCTGCTTATCAACGCACTTTATTTTGTGCAAATTTTATACATCAAAATATAATAATGTCCCAATAGACTTTATTATAAATTATAATGAGCTCTTACAACGTTCTAGCAGTAGCGAACGCTAGTTCTAGGTCAAAATGTTTTTAGTTACATACCTACCTACCCTAACATTTTTTTCGGAGGTTCTACACAACCGCGGCGCGGTGATAGCTATAAAATATATTATTTTATTACTCTCCGTTTACAAGGACAAAGGTAACGAGTCCAGTTTATCTGCTTGTTATGTAAAGATATATAGATATACGTGGACACTATTTCCGCGATCTATTTTTGACTCATAACAGATAGGGGATTGTCACGCATTCTATTAATGCTCGATTCGTATTATGGGAGTCGTATCACAATGGGAACAACAATATTTTATCACATAAAACATAAAATTAATGTTATGGGCTATTTTTAATGTTTACCGAACTTTTATTAATTGCTGTATCTATTTTTCTGTGCTTATGCTGCTATGCACTGTTTCTAATAACTAATCTACAATATTTTCTTGTGTGTTGTCATTATCGATGACGTGTTTTTATGCTCTTTCACACACAAACTACTGGTCAGTTTAGCTGAAAATATTTTGGTGTATGGGGTAAACATTTTAATTTGATAATGTCTAGACAAATAAGGTACCCGCAATATTGCGCTGAAATAATACAAAACACGTAGTACGTCTGTAAATTGTAACTAAGTATATTATAATATGTAACAATAATTTAGTCGCTTAGTTAGTCTTGTTCGTTCTTTGACGTTATATTTCTTCAGTCATGCTTAAAACATCTGGTAGATAATTATTTATACGATTTAAAACAATGTATGACAGTATATTATTATTAGTCTGTGGTATGACTGTTCAGATGCACTTCTAGATTCAAATGCACTGATAAAAGGATATAAATACTTAGCAGAAAATAGAAAGACAAATAATGATAAAAGTAAAGCAGCCAGGCATCTATTTAAATTAATTAACGTGCCAAAGAAATATCTCGAAGATGACTGAAAACGGGTTTCTTTATACCGG
>CAJQZM010040342.1:0-13514 GCA_907164665.1 Colias nastes | reverse complement strand
TGCTAAAAAATCATATTTTTCTAATTTTCAATTGGGTTGGGGCACCTCAAAACATCAAGACACGTAAACAATATTTTGTATGCTGAATTCACTCATTAAAAGGCACCTTTCTGTCGCTATGCCATTTGAAAAAAACAAAAAAAAAATTATTTCATACATTATCACTCCACCCTACTATACATAGTATTAAGCTATTGCATAGCTTCTATCGCGGGCCTTGAGCGCGGGGACCGAATCGAGAAATTCCGTAACGAAAAAACCTCACGTTCCCCACTCCGACGGGCTCGGAGGTGTGGCTTGAAGGCATGCTATGCAATAGCTTTACCGCGGCAGTCCCCGAGTGCCACACGTCTTTTTATTAGTTTTATGTATGTAATAAAAAAATCATTTACAGACGCGTTCAGAATCCTCGCTCCGTCCATCCCGCGGGATCATCCTCCGCGCCGCCAGCCTCGACCGCGATTCCCCCCACTCGCGATCCCTACCACATTCCCATTCGCATCCCCACCAATCCCACCACTCGCTATCCCACCCACATGCACTATCCCACCACTCTGACTCTCTATCTCACCAATCTCACCCTCACTCACAATCCCACCCATACCAACTATCCCACCAATCCCACCCACACCAACTATCCCATCACCAATCCCATCCACATCAATTATCCCATCACTCAGATTCCCTATCCCACTCTGACTCACAATCACATTCGGAATCCCACACGCTATCCCACTCAGAATCCCACTCGTTACCCCACTCCCGTTTTCCCCTGAAGAGTGGGAGTACAGACTCACAGCGGAAGAGACTCTGATCCCTCTTACAGGCTCTGGCCAACATAATAAACTAATAATTATAATTAAGTTACTAAATACAACACATATACATACTATTCGATTCAATAAAGAATAGGATCAATTAAACGCCATTTTGTAACGTCCGAGGTATCTATTTAATTTTAAATAACTTTCGCAATTGATTTTGATCAAATTATGAATGTCATTTTTCAAATGACATTAAAAGGTTTACCTATTGAGTATTGACTTTCCTATCCTTAGTTGAATCGCATGGAATGAATATTAATTGAAAAATGTAAATATAATTTTAATTTCTCCATATTTATGTATTAAGCGTTTATTATTGTCCCTCTTTATGAATGTATCTGTATAAAACGTTATTGTTTTTTTTCTGTATCTCATATCTGTATATTTGCTCGATATAAATAAAAATTTGTTTTATCCATGATGTTTTTATTAATATTTTTAGTAGTAACGGACGAGAGAATCGTGTTAAATCTATCTAATGTATGACCACATCGGGTCAATTATTAATTTACTAGTAGTTTAATTTACATAAAATCCAAAATATATATTATATTATAATGTTTAAAATAATGTGTTATCTTTAAATTTAAAGTCTTAAATAAATAATATTATCTTTCAAAAAGTGTTAGCGGTATGACGTTATTAAATAATAATTTTTATCATTTAAAATGAAATTAAAGTAACTATCATGTTAATAATTTGTAATATATAATATGTTTACGTTATAAGAATATTATGTTGAAAATATTTTAAACATTTTATATTATATATAATATGCACGTTAAAAGCACAAAAGCTCTATGAAACAAATACATAATGTAATCCCATCAAATCTATCATTATAATCCCATACATTATTCTATATCTATATATCTCCTAAAAGCACAATTTAAATATATAATATTTAGAATATACACAAATATATTAAAAATAAAATTAATTAGGTAGGAGAACATACTTACAATTGCTTTAAGTAGTCATGATCCAAAAACATGTGCCAATAAGTAGGAATTTAACTATTGTAAATGGTACGAAATATAGATAATTTTAGTGTAAACTTAAATATATTATTATTGTAAATTAATCAATATTAAAAATAAGTTTAATTCGTAAAACATGTTTTAGAAGAAATATAGATAATATGTGTTAATCATTTTAGGAATACATTGTAAATAGATATTTATGAAATTAGTGAGATTAATTTCCAATAAAATCTAATGTAATATAATATCTATTTAATTTATAATACAGTAACCACTTTATATAAACGTGGATATAGTAAGAAAATTATCTAATTCTAGTAATTTTAGTCTCTAGATATTCTAGATTTATTATATACTAGCACAATTCAAAAAACAACCTCATTGTTTGACCTACATTGTTAGATTGTAAGAATAGATAGAACTCTATTTATACTAAGAATGAATATTTCAATTGTACTAGAATTGTAAAGAACGAAATATAAATAAAATGATGATATATATGAACTGACTTTTATTTAAGTACCTGTATTCCCTTAACCATTATTTTTACTGATTTGTACATGCTCCCGATTTTCTAACAGTTTGTACAAAAAAATAAGTAAGAATAGATACATCGGTAACATTAAAGTTGGGATGAAAAATTTCAGTTTGATTCAAATACACATGAAGGTGGATCCGAATGATTATCTCATGACACAAAATGCATACAATGATTCGCTCAGTGTGACAAAACACACACAGCACACGTGACAAAAGCAAATAAAATATAGAGAAACATACTTCGCATTTATAATTTTGGGTACAATAGACATAAGCATAATAATATTAGTAAGGAATCGGAGCATTCGTTTCCAATAGCCCCTAGCGCAAAAAAAGGGATATTATAAGTTGGCGTCATTTGTCTGTCTGTGGCATCGTAGCTCTATATACGAATAGACCGATTTCTGCGATGATAATTAATTATGATGTAAGTTATTTTTATTGCACAAAATTGATGATTTTAAGCCGTAACCACTTGCCAACATTCGGCTTGCAGCACGATCAAAATGTTGCACGACAACGTCACAGTAAACAGAATACGAGCAGTACGGAAACTAAGTCCAAATGTTTGAAACGGCTCATTCACGCAAACATGCGCAATGACGAGACTCGAGAGAAATAAAACGAAGAGTAATAAATAATAAAATTTATTTTTCACGCATACTTTTTATAATAGATATATAAATTCTAAGTTAAACTATTATAAACAGCTATCAAATTCTTGTTCATCGACATCGAAATGCACGCCTAATTGTTTGCGGATTGTGTCCTCCAGATTGGCCAAGAGGAGACTGTCCTTATGTGGAACTCGCGGTGACTCGAACAATCCTGAAAATTTATTGCATGTGAATAAATAAGCGTTTGTAAATTTTATACTTAATTTCTCTGAACCTAAATAATATTCTTTAATCTTTATACCTATAATAGAACGCTTTAATTCATTAAAATATTAAGATTAGCTAGCCACTAGGTATACGAAAAAGATTCACAATTTATAAAAATACAGCACATAGTCAACATTTTATTATAATTAGTAGAAAAAAATGTGTTTATTATTAGAAACTAACCTTGCTGAATACACCTCATCGCTTCAAGCGCTTCAAAAACCAAGCCAGATCCGTTCTCGAAGTTATAAGGTATTGGCGACTCATGCAAGCTGAACTTCTCAACTTTACCGTCCACATGAATAAGTTCAGTTGGGAAATGGAAGGGATCTTGGACCTGCAAAATAAGCAATTATAAAATTAGCATTTAAACTAGGTATTTTTTCTTTTGTCGCTTTTTTGTAGTAGGCTTTTATGTACGTCTCATAATTTCTATTGCATGCAAAGTTACAAGACACGTGACGACTCAACTAAGAAAAAATTAAGATTTCACTTATGAATTTATATTTTTATAAGTTCAACGGTAATGTGTTCAAAATCAATATTTTTAGAGACAGTTTAATACAATTTATATTACAAATACATTATTTAATTGTAGTTACATTTAAAGAAACAAACAAAATATAATCAAAAATGACTTAACCAACGCACCGTAATTCTCCCCTTAGTCCCGTACACAGTAGCTTTATTCCACAAGCGTATTTTAGAGCTAATATTGAGCACAGCGCTTTTCCCCCCCGGGTACTGTAGTACTGCAGTACACGCGGCATCTGTTCCATGCGCGTTCAGTTCCCCCAACGCATGTATGTGGATTGGTTCCACCTTGAATATGTATTGCGCGAATTGCAGGTTGTATATACCGAGGTCTAGAAGTACACTGCCGCCTAGTTCCTTTTTCCTGTGAGGATTTTATTAGACACAATTCAAAAACAAACTTCTGAGGAATTTTGTGACATGTCTTGATAATATTAAATACACAAAAAAGGGACTTAGTTATAATATGACTAGGTTTCTGGACCGATTGCTATTATTATAATATGTGTTCAGTAGGAAACTTCATAACAGGTATAACAATTTGGAAGGTGTTTTTTTAGATATTTTTATCAAGCCTTATCAATTAAAAAAAAATCCCACACACGATTATAGATATTATACCTACTTAATTGTTTCCACAACATATTATTATCACTGCGTCAGGTGAAAGGTTAATAAAAATTTTAACAATATTATCCAAAACAATACATACTTAAGTCTATCTACATCAGCGATTGGCAATCCAAAATTAACTTCAACGAATTGCACGTCGCCCAGTTTTCCATCTTTGATTTCTTTTTCCAAAGCCAGGTAAGGGGCAGAGAATCTTGACCATATAGCCTCCATTAAGAAGAGTTTATTTTCTTTAGCAATGTTTATCAGACTTCGGACTTGCTTCAAGTTCATACACAGGGGCTTTTCACATAAGACATGTTTGCCAGACATTAGAAAGAGTTTTGCGTGCTCATAGTGCTGAGGGTTTAGAGAGGCTATGTAGGCGATATCTGGAAATAAGGATGTTATGTATGTCTATCAATAAATAAAAAGTAATTATATTCAAGTAGAAAAGTGCGGTATTTCTAAGAAAATCGTCTCTTTCTAGGTCTACCTATATACATATACGTTTAATATAGCTAAATTAATTTAACTATTATGTGTTAAGATTTCAGTTTTATCATATTAAATTCAAAATAGTACTTAAAACTAATGATAAATAATGAAAAAAACACATTTGTATAAAAATATAATCGAATCGATAATCGAAAACTGGAGTAATGAGATACGCAAGTAGCCATGCATAATTTTAATGTGCTTGTTTTCTAATTTTGTTATGTAAATTAAAATAAACATGAACCAATATCATCGCTCTTCGCCATATCCTCATAGCTGTTGAAGACCTTCGGAATCCTGTGGAGTTTCGCAAACTCTTCTGCCTTCTGCCTGTCCCGTGCGGCGACGGCTGCAATCACGCCATCTTTTTGCCCCGGGTAGGAATTAAACGCGCTAGTGAAGTCATGGGCTATCTTGCCCGCAGTTACTATTCCCCAGCGAATCGGCATCTAATAGAAAACTAAGATTTAAATATGTTTTGACAGTGTATTGTAAGTAAGACATAATAAATTTTTAATATTTTGGTCGAGTAGTTAGCAAAGATTGTTGTTCTTGTATGGGTCAAGTGAGAGTGGGGCCAGAGACACTAGAAAATTAAATATTTAAAAACTATATCTGTGTTTGAGGTTTGGCTCTCGCCCATTTCCTCCTCTTTTTACCCAATTTTGCCAGGCCACGAACTAAAATATCTAAAAAATGAGAGAACATAGGGGCATTGAAGAATTGTATTTTCTATAAAAATATTTGCTATACAGGGCGGAAACAGACGAGAGCGTTTGTATGGAGAAAATACCTACTGACCGCATATCCTCTTAAAGTCTATAGGTACCTATTTAATTATAAGATTTTATCGATCATATCGTAGAAGAACAATATATTTTATCGACTATTGTCGATTGATATCATTATCTTATCAACAAAAATTAAATGAAGGAAATTGTACTATTGTGCAATAGTTACGAACGTTAACGGTATTGCACAAGAGTAATTATTTTGCAAGTCTTGTATAGTTTCTGTATTTTTTTTTTTAATTTAAGGATTTTTATTCATATTTACCTCGGATCAAATAATTATATGTACCTACCTATTTGATTAAATATTTATTTGATCTATTTTTTTTCAGTACATAGCTACTAAGTCAAAATATCGGTATAAAAAATAGCCTAATTTACTTCTCGTATTACAACAGCTATCTTTCAGTGAAAGTCCCGTCAAAATCGGTCCAGCCGTTCCTGAGATTAGCCGGAACAAACAGACAGACAGACAAAAATTAAAAAAATACTACTACACAATATTTGGAAAGTATAGACAAACACCTCCTGTATTTAATCGTGAAGTAGGTACTGACAAGTTCACAAGTGTCAAGTGAAATCTAATTTTGACGCTTTTTCCAGTCTAGACTTGGTCTAGACCTAGACTTGTTCAATTGTCACGTCTGACGTCTTACAAATCAACCATAGACCACTAGTTTGCGCGCCGCGAAAGAAGTCTCATAAAAGAGGCGCTTTTGGCGCCCTAAAAAATGTTGGCATGTGGTTTCCCACTTCTTGGGTTCCCATTTTTATTTTTAGTGACCACTTAATAAAAATACTACAGCGTAAAGTTTAAAATCTTCACTCTGTGTGGTGTCTAACACATATTATATTGTTACTTTACATACATATAAGCAAACAGTATAATACTTTTATAATATTATAGAAAGATTGAGGGATAACTACATCCCTACTTTTTTTAGTTCTTGTTAAAAAAGTTCTTAGAATTTTTGAAAATGTTATCATAGTATTGTAAAGTTTTAGAATCTTTATGAGTTGGGCTAACTTTTGTCATGACATGCCATGGCACCCTTCATACATTTTTAACATAGTAACATGTCAAAGTTTATCAAACGTTAGGATATTCTAAAATTTCAAGAAACAAATTATAGTTATTCTTTCTTTGTATTTAAAGCATGGTTGCAACTTGTGAGAGACAATGTTTAAAAAACACTTTAAAAATGTTTGCAATTTGTACACCATATAATTAGACACTGTGGCTACAAATATGGATATATCCTTGCATTTTTTTTGAGTGCTTCTGTGTTTGCGCACACACTTGTCCACTATAATAATAATATCTCATGCATAGTTGGCTGATCTTAATTGAGTTTGGTCGCCTTGGCAGAAATTAGGTTGGGAGACTAATACTAAAACAATCTATATGAATACAATACCTGGTTGAAAATATTTTCTCTTTCATTCAGTACTTCTTCCACTATAATCGACTCGGGAACGGCAAACTTACTCAATTTTTGCCTTTTATCATCCATAAATTGAATTGAGTTGAAATGTCTTCCACACAACACCTTATTCTGATTATAGAGTGAATGTAATGATTCAATGGAAGTCCAATCTTCATTTGGCCAACAGTATTTAGCCCAAACACGAGCCCTGAAATAATGAAATCAAGTTTTAAAGTTAGATTGAGATAACACTAAGATAAAACCAACTATGAAAGTGATAGTAAACTGTACGGCCTGCACGGATAATCATTACAAAGGAATTATGAATAATAGAAAGAATAAAATAGTACAGTTGGTGATAGTGTATGATGTGTGTGTGTGTGTGTGTGTGTTTGTTGGTGATGGTGTTTAATTATGTAATTGGTATATGACCGTGTAATTAATTAAATTAAATAAATGACGTAAATATAACTTAAGGTGGATGTTCCGCCTGTCCCTCCATACATTTTTGATTACCTCTAAACACTTAACACAGACACTATTTCTTTAAAACTAATCATTTTATCACTTCTATACAATGAAATGTGTCCGCGATCGACCTTTTTAATCAATAACTTACATTATTTACTTAGAAAAACAACAGTGAAATACCGGCAAAATTGGACACTTTTACAGTAGTGTGCGTGACTTTTGCCAAGCACGACATCTAGCGCGTAGATGTTTAAACATCGCCTTTCGTTTGCTTGGCAAAAGTCACGCACAGGCAATGCGCTAGATGTCGTGCGCATGAATCGCGTTCGTTATCTTATAATTCTAATAAATCAAAGTTCTAAGTGTAATAATTGAGTAATTTCATTTCCAATCGTTCAAAAAAAAAAATAACAATATTATAAAATAAAACTTAAAACCTTAGAAATCTATGTTTTTTTTGTAAACAATTTATTACTCATTTTTCGACATCTTTTATTAGGGCTTCAACGGCCGGCCAGTCGAGTAGGTAGGCTTGTTTATCGTTGGAGGTATTCCACCTTCCTCTCTCCACAATGGTAACACCGACGTGATTTGAACACGCAATCTCTCCTCCTGACACTACCTAATAGCAAAACCATAATTATGTTTACTATGTTATCGTAAATATGTTTTTCACCTTCCTGGTTATTTTCACATAATAAAATATAATAAAATAATAAATAGTGTTTTAGATTTTTGTTATTGTATCTTGTATACGAATTATTCTTACTTGTTGGTTATGAAATGTTCAAATACCTATTGAAATAATTTACTGTTACAAATCATTAGTGTTATTAGTTTTGAGTGAATAGGCATGGATCAGAATTCAGAATATTATATGCTACTAACTACTCAAATACATGTTTTGATAAAAAAAAACAATAGTGTAATGTAATAATAAAATAAAACTGCGTTTTATTGTAATCAATTTTAACATTATTTATTTTCCAAAATTGATGAATAAAATAGTTTACGCCAACAAATATAACTTTTATTTTTATAACAATCATTCATAACCGTAGCAGGTAGCGTTGCGTATTTCCAAACTATACATAGCCAGAACGCAACCATAGGAAACTGCTCGTGTATACTTTGTAATGCTGTTTTTAAGTTTGTTATTACAATATATACACGAATTTTGCGTACTGATCGTGTATACTTTGTAACGCGGATGCTTGCTTCTTCGTTCCAAACTATACACGATCAGTACGCAAAATATATCTAAATATACCTACTACACCACTTACGCTTGAGCAAAATAATAAATATATAGGTAATCAAAGACTTGTACAGCTATATCTATCTACTTTTATCCTTCTTGATTATTATTGATTCAGTAAAATATGGAATAAAAATATTATTAGGTAAGCTTAGGAAAATAAATAGGTAACAGATAAGGGTACCTATGGGTTAGGTTAGGTTCGTGTTTTTTTAACTACACAAAAATAGGAGGCCCGCTTCGCGGGGCTCCGTCGCCTCGCAACCGTCTTCTTCTGGACTTACTAGATTCTTACATTTTAGCACTATTGTCAATTGTAAGTCGTGCAGTATAGTCGGGAACGAAGACACAAGCATCCTCGATACAAAAAATATACGATCAGTATGCGTACATGTGTATGTAATGTTGCGACATTACATACACATGCATAATAATAAAAACGCGAGAAATGGAAAGACTCGCGCGCTCTCCGAAACATACACGATTAGTCCGCATGCGTACTGGCGCTGTATGTTTTGGAACGCTAATCTTACTTACTTCACTACAAAGTATACGCGAGTATTTGCGTACTACTGTTGTATAGATTGGAAGAACTTTGTAAAAAAGTTATTTCCAAACTATACGTGATTAGTTTCACACCGTTGCGTGCTGGCCTTGTATAGTTTGGAAAGACGCGGTAGCGTTTTGAACAGCGGCGGCCTTGGCGGCTCGTCCTCAGGAGCGCTGGTGCAGTAAACTCCCATAAATAATTAATAATAAAGTTATACCTGCTCATTATTTAAAATCTATCGTAAAAAACTACAATACTAATATCAATAAAATAAGTAACTACACATTACAAATAAAATACATCATTACATACACTCTTGTTCATTTCATAAGTAACGCGCGAAACGGAGCTTACGGAGCGCTCTCCATTTCGCTGCTATGAAACAACATTCAGTACATTGCCTACGTACGAAATCCAATAAGAGTGAAAGAGAAATCAGTCCTGCGCGTGAAACAAAAGATTTACTATGGAAAAATAGCCATTTTCGGAGCGTTCAATCAAGCGACGTTGCGCATCGCATGACAGCAGCAATTGCGCGCGACGTTCCCCTAGCAGCTAGCTTTCCGCCGCCCGGCGGCTCCGCCCGCGTTTTCAAAGAAAAACTCGTTCCCGTTCCCGTTCCCGTAAAATTTCCGGGATAAAACCTATCTTATAAGTATTACTCGTGGATAATGTAGCTTTCGAATGGTGAAAGAATTTTTAAAATCGGTCCAGTAGTTTATGAGCCTATTCATTACAATCAAACAAACAAACAAAGTTTTTCTCTTTATAATATTAGTGTAGACAAACACTATGAATACGATCACGAATGCAAATTCGGGGATTTTCTAATTATTGCTAAATAATAATTGAATTCGTTTTGAAATCCATACTAATATTATAAATGCGAAAGTAACTCTGTCTGTCTGTCTGTTACTCAATCACGCCTAAACTACTGAAACAATTTTCATGAAATTTGGTAGGTATGGTAAGTACCTATTTTCGTTGTTTTATTTCAAGTGAACACGGCCATACAATTTTGTCACGAGCCGCCTATGATTGTAGGTACTTTTGTTAGGCTCCTTCGTGCGTCGTCGGCTCTTATTGTCACGCGCTATGATTTGCGCGCGGATTTTCTTGTGTTGTGAATTTATTTTTGTATTATTATTATTTTTTATTTTTTTTTATTTTACTGATTCAAATTAAAATATTTCACTAGTATGCATTTGAGACTATATTGTATTATAATATTGTATAATTTATCGTAGGTATAGTTATTCTTATAACGCAGTTATATTTTCGGTGGGACAATTTGACCCGTGATTTTTCTGAAATATCACCACGTTGCAAATCACATCAATCATACACACGTATGACGAAAGTATAGTGGCTAACATTGACTCATCAGTTCATCACTGAAACCAGTGATAAATCAGTATATCATATTTTATTGTGTTTGAATATTTTTTAAACAACGATATAATATACAATATTATTATAAATCGGTAAACTACCAAAGTACTTCCGAATTTTCAGACAGACAAACAAATAGTTTGTTTTATCAAAGTAGGTATCAGTAATTAGTATACTCTACTCCGTTACTCCTATATTATGTTTACCTACTATATTTTACTAAAAGTCGAGTGCGTCGAAATCGTAAATACCTATATGTTTTTCACCTTCCTGGTTATTTTCCCATAGTAAATAGTGTTTTAGGTTTGTTGTTATAGGTAGGAATAATAATAATTATTCTTACTTGTTGGTTATGAAATGTATATTGAAATAATTTACTTTTACAAATCATTAGTGATATTAGTTTTGAGTGAAAATGCTTGGATCAGCATAATATTATATGGTACTTCAAATACCTACATGTTTTGATAAAAAAAACAATAGTGTAATAAAATAAAACTGCGTTTTATTGTAATCAATGTTGACAATTATTTTCCAAAATTATTGATCAATAAAATAGTTTACACCAACAAATATAACTTTTATTTTTATAACAATCGTTATAAACCGTAGCAGGTGGCGTTTTGAAGTTCTGTCTACTCATACAGAAAAATGGAAAACTTGTTTTTTTTTGTAAACAATTTATTACTCATTATTGTTGTAACTTGGCAACTCGAAGCGTGGTCGTCCGTCGTAGGTACTTTTGTTCGGCGTCGCGCGCGTCGTCGTCGTCGCGTCGGCTTGATGAATGTTATTGACACGCGCTATGATTTGCGCGCGGAATTTCTTGTGTTGTGAATTTATTTTTGTATGCTATGCATTGAATCAAATTGCATTATTTCTCTAGTATGCATTTGAGACTATATTGTAATAATTGATCGTGGGTAGGTATAGTAATTAATTATTCTAATAACGCAATTATATTTTCGGTGGGATTCAAAACAAAAAATTGGCTCGTGATTTTTATGAAATTTCACCACATTGCAAATGATATAATAAACAATTACAATTACAATTACAATTATTATAAATCGGTAAACTATCAAAGTAATCACAAACTTGCAAAATATGCTTTTCCGAATTTTCAGACAGACACACAATTTTATTAGTTTGTTTTAGCAAAGTAGGTACCTATACCTATACGCTTACATCGCGCGTCGCGTCGCGTCGTCGAAAACGGTGCGCCCAGAAACAAACATACCTAATTACCTAATTCAGTTACAATCCTTTTTTGTTCCGTAATTTATTGTATTCTAATACGATTTTTTTTATTCGTCGGCCAGTTCTAACTACTAGGTATAAAAAGAGGGCGGACCGCTAGTAAATTATAATAAAATAATAAATAGTGTATTAGACTTGTTATTGTATCTTGTATACGAATAATTATTCTTACGTCTTGTTGGGAAATGTTCAAATACCTACCTATAATTGAAATAATTTACTGTTACAAATCATTAGTGTTATTAGTTTTGAGTGAATAGGCATGGATCAGAAATTCAGAATATAATATGCTACCTACTAACTACTCAAATACATACATGTTTTGATAAAAAAAAAAACAATAGTGTAATGTAATAAAATAAAACTGCGTTTTATTGTAATCAATTTAGACATTATTTATTTTCCAAAATTAATGATGAATAAAATAGTTTACGCCAACAAATATGTATGTATATTGTATAACTTTATTTTTATAACAATCGTTCATAATAAACCGTAGCAGGTAGCGTTTTGATTCTCATGCAACGTTGCCGCATCGCATGACAGCAGCAATTGCGCGCGACATTGCCAGTTGCCACTCCTATATTATAAACAAACACCACTGACTAACTTATAGTTATAGAGGTCAGTGACAAACACTATGGATACCTACGCTCGCGAATGCAAATTCGGTGATTTACTAATTATTGATAATCATTGAATTCGTTTTGAAATAGCCTGTACATTGTATATTGAAATAATTTACTTTTACAAATCATTAGTGATATTAGTTTTGAGTGAAAATGCTTGGATCAGCATAATATTATATGGTACTTCAAATACATGTTTTGATAAAAAAAACAATAGTGTAATAAAATAAAACTGCGTTTTATTGTAATCAATGTTGACAATTTTAAATTCCAAAATTATTGATCAATAAAATAGTTTACACCAACAAATATAACTTTTATTTTTATAACAATCGTTCATAATATAAACCGTAGCAGGTGGCGTTTTGAAGTTCTGTCTACTCATACAGAAAAATGGAAAACTTGTTTTTTTTGTAAACAATTTATTACTCATTATTGTTGTTTGGCAACTCGAAGCGTGGTCGTCCGTCGTAGGTACTTTTGTTCGGCGTCCGCGTCGCGTCGTCTTCGGCTTGATATAAAACATTCTTGATTTCATTGACACGCGCTATGATTTGCGCGCGGAATTTCTTGTGTTGTGAATTTATTTTTGTATGCTATGCATTTTAATTGAATCAAATTGCAATATTTCTCTAGTATGCATTTGAGACTATATCTACTATTATGTATTCTGTGACTATATTGTAATAATTGATCGTGGGTAGGTATAGTAATTAATTATTCTAATAACGCAATTATATTTTCGGTGGGATTCAAAACAAAAAATTGGCCCGTGATTTTTATGAAATTTCACCACATTGCAAATGATATATTATACAATTACAATTACAATTATTATAAATCGGTAAACTATCAAAGTAA
>CAJQZM010040341.1:32862-68813 GCA_907164665.1 Colias nastes | reverse complement strand
AAAATGACACCCATGACGAAAAGATGTAAAATTTTCGTCGGCGCCATTTTGGATTTAAGTTTTGTCAAATTGCTTTACCCCACCAATCCGTTCAACAACCCATAAAAAAGAGGACCTCAGTCAACGTAATTTTTAAAACATAATTTTAAATTACAAATAATTGGAATATGAAACTTAAATACAGTTTACTCTTATAAAGTATCAAATATTACAAATCACGAAAACGACAGTGCACGCACAATAATCTTTTTCTTATTCGTTTTTATTTTTGGGACGAGGAGCGATACACCCGTCCTTCCAAGAGCGCTTCTGAGCGCGGTCTGACGACCCGCGAGAACAAAATGTATCTTAATCGACAAGTATTTTTAATTTAGCTCATTATTGAAATAAAATTTTGATTTAGATTCATAAAAATTACACCATATATAAAGGACTATATATCCCTCAATATGATATAGTTAAGAAGATAGATTAGGCTCTTAATTTTCCTAAAATGGTACCGTTTTAGACCCCATTTTTTTGCATTTTATGCGTTTATTGTGATGGAAAAAACGTATTTCAGCGACAATTTTGTATGACGTCGTACAATTTTTATAAGATGAACGTA
Source organism: Colias nastes (assembly GCA_907164665.1). Taxonomy (NCBI): domain Eukaryota; kingdom Metazoa; phylum Arthropoda; class Insecta; order Lepidoptera; family Pieridae; genus Colias; species Colias nastes. Next base: position 68,206 of record CAJQZM010040341.1, on the reverse strand, counting down.
GAGCTGAATATATTATCTTTAAATTAAGATATTACTATGTTCTCACGTGTAATTGCTTTAAGTTAAAATGGTACCGAAAAACAGCGTGTTTTTGTAAAAATACGTAATAGCACCCTTAACCATATTCGCCGGAAAGTGTATGAAAAGTTGTAAATGATTCCTGATTATATGCAATGTTATTTTTAGGTTTTAATTTATAAATAAATCAGAATTATAACAGTGGTTTTGTATTTTCGAATATCATCACTATTCGGTGTTTAGGTAGTTTTAAAATAATGATTTTATACATGAATTTAATTTCATATCTACATGTAAATACCTACCTATTACTTCCCGACTTTTAAATAATTCATATAAAATTAACATCGCTAACAGTAATCATTTTATTAATCTGTCAAAACCCTTTATAAAACATCATCACTTTGTCGCATTGTAACTTTAACAATGTCAAAAGAAATACCAAAACTATTCGCTAAACTCGGACAATGCCTATTCACTTCATTAAATTTGGCATAATTAAAATAATCTCGTGTTACGGGCTTTTCAACCCTTCCACTGCGGGTGTAGGCGTCCTACGGCGCACGGCGGGGGTTAAGCTGAACAATTGCTGGTCACTACAATAGCATGAATCGACATGTAATGAACACTGCATTTGCGACGCGTGTTCGTTAGTTATTCGTCGTGTTTTTTCGCTTCAGGCGTCAATATCTCCGCGTGTGATCATAATTATGATATGATGACTCGATTAAATACGAGTGGACATTGCATTGTTGCTAGTTTCGGTAATGATGCTGGCAGTGGGTTTATTGTTGTAAAGATATAATTCAATGGATATTAACATATAGGTAATGCAAGTTAGGTATATTTCCCTCTTGTTGTTTCTCGCCGAGTCATCCGTGTGAGGGGATGTATTCCAAGCTCGTTAAACTATGATCAAATTCCAAAATTTAACAAAATTCAGCTGTCCAGTCATGATTGACAAACAAACATATAAAACCTCATATCAATAGAACCCCAGGCATATTTCATTTGAAACAATTTCTCAATTAATCGGCATTGTTGGTAAAACGGAAAATAATATTATTTACACTGACATTTGAATTGCCCTGGGCGTATCAGGGATTTAACTGTGATACAAAACCGTTATTAGTCTCTCACCATCTGTTAACTGATAATTTAATTTGTAGTAATCGCTCGTAAACCTATAAAATTAAACGATATTAGCCCTCGAAATGGTAGAGGTTTGAAAAAACTATTTGTTGATAGCAGTTGGTATCAAATGTTGTTCTTTTTTGTCATAAATTTTACTTCTCTATTAACTTTATTGTTTAAAAACAATAAGAAACAGTTCCAATTTGTAGCGTTGCTAGACCCGTGCGTTTTTACAAATGCATTTTTGATGTATATAGTCTTATTATAGTTTAAATTAAAACCTGCCGTGGCCAGTAATACAGGAATTTATATGATGTGTTAAATTGTGCTCAACTTGAGCGACACATAAAACGATAGTCGACACATAATAAACAATCACAGAAAACTCATATGACGTTACAAAATCCAACGGGGAAGCTAGTATAAATATTACATATAATAGTAACGAACATAATTATATCGTAAACTCATATCATAATCGTTCCATTATTAATTTTATGGCTCAGCCTAAATATCAACAGCATTGTGGTGACATGACTAGATGTTTTCCTATAAAAGGCAATCAAGCGTAACATTAGTTCCAAATTCCGAAAATATCAGCCCTCGACAATTGAAAATTATCAACTCTTCATTAGTTTTGCACTTAATCGTAATAAAAATAAACTTTTGTATTAATTCAAAGGAATAAGGTTCAAAATGGTGCAATTGGGGGAATTGCTGAATCATGACATGTTATGGTCGAAAAGACCCTTGTGTGTGACATTTTAGTGTTAAACCAGGGTAAGTTTTGATTTTATGAACGTTACCGTTTTTATAACATAATAATCGATTTTGTTATTACTTCAATGTAGAATCATAAAACTCGAAAATTACTTATATCAAGTTAACATCATGAATTATGTTTTGAAAATATTAATAACAAAATAATTGTGGACGGTATAATGATTTTTACCTACGATTAAAAAAAATAATATGTGTCCAAAAAGTATAAAACAAATCAAACTTTCCCGCGAAAAGCGCAACAGATTAAACAAATTGCGCCACACTACAGATTAAAAAAGGGAAACAAAATAACTGTACCATATTGTCCAACAGGTGTTACGATCAAATGATAAGATATAATCGTATAATTCAATTTTAACGCCAAATTTACTCACGAAACGTTATAATGTTCGTTTGTACTCATTTAATTAACCTGTTATATATAAACGTGAAAAAAATAAAGTCACGTCAATGATATTGAGAATATTTTCACGGCCGATATCTTAATACCTATAGATAGTGGAGAATATAATAAATGGTGTTAAATTTACTCAACGCACCTATAGAGAAAATACACTGCAGACTAACATCGAATCATTATTTTGTATAAATTACTTTATACTTGTGGTTAAAATTGTTGTTTGAACCAATTTTTTTATATTTAAGAATTCAAAATGCCCATGGCCGACCTAGGATATTACCACGACGTCTTGAGGCAGTATTATTTCCAGTGTTAGAAAATGATAGCGCTAGGCGATATAGCTCAAACATTTTTCCACACTAGCAATAATACTGCTTTAACAATAACATCATGGTAGGATTACCAGAAGGAATCCCTAATAGTCTAAAAAAGTAAAATAGTCTCTTTAAATAATCTTAAATATAAAATTATGTTAAACTCCTCCGCAATGGCTTGACCGCTTCTCATGAAATTTTGTGTGCATATCGGGTACCTAGGAGAATCGAACAACATCTATATTCAAATCAAATCAAATAATTTATTGCATACTAATACATTTTACATATTAGAAACCTTATGCAGGTATTGCAATACCTCAAACTATTCATACCCCTAAGTGAAAAAAACAGGCAGAACAACGTTTGCTGGGACAGCTAGACACTACTGCAGTTGCTTTTTCTGTCCCTATGTATGCTTAAATCTTTAAAACTACCTACGTAAAGGATTGTGATGTGTTTTTTTTTTAAAGTAATTTGTCGAAGAAGGTTTTATAGGCAGCGGATGGCTAGTATATGTTAAGAAACAGGCAGAACAACGTTTGTCGGGACAGATAGTGGAACATAAAACACCACATCTTGTCAATGCCACTTTGTTGTCACAGAACACTGCACACAGGTGCACTTTACACTTACGAATGTGTGGGAAATATACCAATTTACACTACTCCTAATGAAATTCCCGTGTTCATTTGATAATGATGGGTGTTACTGTTTAATTTCGGGATGCGTTTATTGTTCAGATAATTTGGGTAATTTATAGTTTCATTATTGTGGGCTATTTTGGAGAATAACAACCCCCATAGATGCAATTTTTCGATTCTTTTATATTCTTCACCTCTATACATCTTATATTATGTTCTTGACTATAGACATTATAGTTATAACGCCCGGCAAACTTCTTGGCCAAAAAGTAGCGCGGTGGGGGAAGCTTGCGCATATAAAAATGTACTAAAACTTGATGCGCAAACTTCCCCCACTACGCTACTTTTTGGCCAAGAAGTTTGCCGGGCGCTATACCTACTCATAGACATCATACATCTATTAAACTAGAATTCAAACTCAAAATTTTCATGAAAACTTTCACAGAAGTTTGTAAGATTTCTTGTACAATATACATAAATAACAATAGAGCATAGATGCTGTTTGCTAAAATAATATATTACAACTATAAAAATGTAGTTTACTTCTTAAATCTATACTCACATCATAAAGCTGAAGTTTGTTTGTTTGTTTGTTTGAACGCACTAATCTCAGGAACTACTGGTCCGATTTGAAAAATTATTTCGGTGTTAGATAGCCCATTTATCGAGGAAGGCTATAGGCTATATATCATCACGCTTAGACTAATAGAAGCGGTTAGCGGAGCAATGCGGATAAAACCGCACTGCAAAGATAAACTTGAATATAATTGAATAAGTCCTACGCTGTCCTAGATGTGTCAAGACGAATGGCCTAATTAGTCAAGACGCTACAGTAAAGAAAAATGCGAGTTTCAATCCCGACTCTTAAATTATTCTATTCTTTTATATTTTTAACAATATCTAGAAATTTTTAAAACTGTAACATGGAAGAAATTTTGCAAAAAAATTATACATCGAAATATAAAGTAACAATGACATAATATCTAATATTTCATTGTTAAGCTATTCTTATCGGTTTTAAAATGCAACATATATAAATTATTGTAGGTACTAATTGTTTGGCAAGAACCAAAATCATCCTCAAATCAAATACCCACGCAAAATCAAATACAATTACACTAACATTACCACTACACAAACATGAATTAACAACCCTACATCATATTTTATGCAAATTAGATTTACACAACAATTAATACATGGTCCCAGTTATTATTTACACGTTCGATCAGCTAGTATACAAACAATCAAGTTATCCTTTGATAATCAACGGAACGAATACACCTGTCTTTGCTATAATTAGGAATTCGTAAAAACATTTGATGCATCAACATTTGTGAATAAATGACCAGTGGTTCTCAAACTTTGGAGATTATGGTATGAAGACGAGACTACTTGTAGTCTAGTCATTATTATTTATTATAGACACTATGATCACAATATACAGATACATAGTATATATCTGTCAACTGTGCTATGATAGAGCATTGCAAACGTTAGGTACTTATATCTATTTGAGATTTTTACCTGAAATATATTGTAAGTACATATAAGTAAAATTTATCTTGTCTCGATTTAGTTAACTGCGGTAAAGGTCTTACCACCCTGTAAGCCTTTTTATATAATTATGAATTATTCAATGTTTAAAATAGATAAACAAATCGAACTAATCAAATTTTTTTAATTACTCATCTTGGCATCATCATCATCAAATGTTATAAACTCCCTAACTGCATGGAGAAAAGAAGCTATAAAAATAAAGAAAGTGGGAATACATTTTGCCTTTTACAAATTAGGAGTGATAAGTTATATAAGTAATGGAGTACTAAACGACCTTAAAACTAACTACAATGTTATTTTAAAAAATTGTATGACTTTTTCTCATTATAAACTTTAGAAAGCACTGTAATTCACAGCAGGTGCGTACCTAACATGCGTGCTCTTGACGTTAAAATAACTCAAATACTCCTTTAAGTAAGAACTCACTCCTGTTATTATCTTTGATAAGCTGTTAATAATATAGCATGAAGATACTTCCAAATTGTGAAATGTTCACCTTTGATAAACGTTATAGAGCTTACTTGTAAGTACCTACTTGTAAGTTAAAACAAAATGCTGGCTGACCAAACAAAATAATATACTGGCTGCCCGGCAAACGTGGTTCTGCCTTACTCTTATCACGTATGAAAGACAGATGTTGCCTGAATCTGGGAACTACTCGATAAGTACACAATATTTCATGAGAATCGATCACCAACGTTTCGGAGGAGTGTGACTTCAAACACCGCGAAACTGTGGTAATTCGAGAATTTTATATTATAGTAGATAATAGAGTCTCTCCTATATTTTTCGGCAAAATCAATATTCCGAATTTGTGGTAATTAAAAAAAAATATACAGTGTCCCACCGTTGGTATTCTAAGCTCAATTGAGGTTATAGTTTTGCATAGGCTGAGTACGTAAAAAATACTTATAAAATTCCAGACGCAATCCGCCCAACTTTGCCCCGCACGTGAGCTATCGTTTAAGATTATGTTTTCATAGACAAAATGCTCACATTATAGCGAAGCGTTATATGCCGGCTGCGCGAAGCTAGAGAAGAAAACATGAATTTTAAGGAAAATTTTAGAAAAAAAATATTGGCGTAATTTTGTTGTTTAAGTATTTTTTACGTGATCAGTGTATGCAAAACTACAAGTCCCTTCGCGCTTAGTATACCGAGAGTGGGACACCCTGTATATTAATATTTAAACTCAAACTCAAACATTGATTTATTCAATTAGACTCGTCGAATCGTCATAACATTTTTTAACATTTACCACCGATTCGGAAAGCAGTATCTATGGAGAAGAACCGGCAAGAAACTTAATTTTAAACGGTCTATCTAAACAACTGAATAAAATAATATTGCTAACATGTGAATCTTATATTTTCGTGACAACTTTTATTTCATTCCGTGGCTCTCTTTATTAATAATTTATGTTTACATCATACAAAATCTATAAAACACTAAATAACTGGTTAATAATAGCGAAAAGTACTTAAACGTATTGTATTTCAATTTCTATCCTCTTCATAAATACAAATTTATAGCGTTTTACGATGAAGCGTGAATGTACGATTCGTTCTAACGTTCTTTACCGGATTCGCAACGTTTTTTTTTTAAAATTAAACCATAGATAAAATTTGGCGCGTTGTGTCAAATGTCAATTAAAAAAAATAACTACTGATAATAAAGAAGCATGTTTTGTGTTGTCGTTGATTATTTTCCTTATTTTTTGTTGCAAATAATAGTCATAAGTTTATTAATCTATACGGTCTAGGTACTAATATTATAAAGCTGAAGAGTTTGTTTGTTTGAACGCGCTAATATTCAATAAAAGAAGTAAGGTAGAATGTATTAGCGCTATAATATTGTAATAACAACACCTATATTTGTAACTGCATTCTTGCAAATAAATGTAATTTGAATTTAAATTATTATCATTACCTTATACAAGTTATTCATAGTTTTACATCGTATTTATTTATATTACCTACTTTAATTGCCATAAGTCTCTATATGTTTTTCCACTTTACAACCGTTAAAAAAAACACAAAAAGGAAATCACTTAAACAATTAGCCGTACCTACTTAGCAAGTTACCTACCATGTAAGCTAGAAACGGATTAATTGCCTCGCACGGAACTAAACCCACTGACCGCGATTGCACCGTTCCTAACGGGGTACCGATGACTTGAACATTTGAGATCTAGTTAAATTCTTTTCTCTTTTTCATTTTTGCTACACCATTTTCGTGTTACTTATATCCAGAAATTTATACACGTAAGTTAATACAATAAAATCTATACAACCATATTAATATTGTGTACATAATCATCCCTAGTACTTTTAACTATGTCACTGATCGAATGGGTTACTTGGAGGAATTTGATTGTAGCAATAAAGCCGCCTTTTGACAAAATAAAATTTGTATTTTCTGTTTGTGTGCAATAAAGCTTATAAATAAATAAATAGTATTGTAATTAAATTAATTGGATTAATGGGAAACATAAATAAACCTTTATGAAATTAAATAAAATATAATAGACTCTTAATAAAAAATAATTCAACATGAATGAAGCTGCCTCAGCATTTGAAATATAATGGTTGTTACCTAATAGTTACCAATTGAATAAGTTTAAACAAAATACAATTCAATTTATTATTTGATGTTCGTACTGCTACCATCATGCTAATTCAATTCTATTCTAAACAACGGAACCGTTTAAAATTTTAAAATAAAATAAAAAACCATGCGACTCCTGCGCAGAGAAAGCTTCCGATAGTAAAAGTTCACAATGCATTCATTCAACAGCACTTCATCAAAGAGATACTCTTATCTATGATCACACCGCAGCGATAAGGCGCGAAAACAAAACATCGGAAGAAAAAAAATTGCCCCCACGTATCCTTGCGTTCCTTACAACTATACCCGTCTCTTTCCAACACGCACAACGCGTAATTGTCAGAAAGAGAACGATGCAAATGTCGCGGTGTCCAGGTAAATTCGAAATTCGGTTTATTCGAACGCGAGCTTTGCGCGCGAAAGCACGTGCCGTTCGGTTTGACGTTTGCGTAAAGTTTTTCGTTCAACCAAATATTTGCAGTGTTGGAAAATTGACAATAATAATTGGAACAGTGATGTGTTTCGTGATTCGATTGGATTTTGTATGTGAAAGGAGCATTTTGGTGCAGTGAAAAGGAATACAATTCTTTCGTACCAACTGTTTCGGTGAGTCAAAAGGGTCCTTTTATAAGATACTTTTTTTCAAAAGTTAAGGTTAAGGCTTTGACAATGGCAATCTTGATATATTACTTTGATACGACATTTTCATTATTTCTGAATCTATAGATAGGTATAAATTTAAAGTTTTGCTATTCTTTCAATGAAAAGTTATTTTATAGGTAAGTACGAGTAATAATTTAAATATATAATGAAAATAATATTAAGTTGACTAAACTGATGACCTAACTTTGCTCGGCATTTTTTGATAATTTCTAAAAATAACTGACTATCTAGGTACATCACCTTTTTTGCCTCCAAAACTCCGAGCAAACTATATTTCATGAAAATCGCTAGAGCCGTTTCTAAGATTATAACTATACATAAGTGTATAAGATTATAGTGTTCTTCAAGTGAATCAAACCCACAAATTCTGACAAAAGATACCTTAGATATCATTCGTCCCCTCACGTTTCAACAAAATTGTCTAACATACCTACTTCCGTTGGAAATAAGAATTTAAAAAATGTTTTTATAGTAGAACATTTTTTCTCTATATTATATTTTCTCATTGATGATAATTTTATTAATAATTTATGTGATAACCTGATCTACAGGATCTACCGGAACTCGGAAGATAACTGAATTACATATTAATTCTCAAATTATTAAAGTAAGGAATGCCGTTAGAACAAACTCAATAATTATTAGAAGAGGGTTTTAAACCCTCTCACTGACATTTTTATATTTTTTTTGTTGTTGTACATACTAGTAAGTATGCATAAATTTGTTTAAAATAAGGTGCAAAATTAAAAATTACCAAATGACTCGCTATTGCGAAATCCGCAATGTCTACGTTAACTTTAAAACTCAAATTTCAAAGTCAAAGTATGAACAATAAGTTTTTAAAATAATATGGTTGTAATGATTCCCAATATAGTAAGATTATAAGATTATTTTTATAATTCTGTGAAGTGACTCTTTGTACAAACCTTCGTTCAAAGCAAATAAGGTAGGATAGAGTTAGGGGCTGCTTAACATAAAAATGGTTGTAATTTGCTTTGGAAATGTAAATATTTGCTAAGGGTTCGAATATGTACTATTTGTTGAAGTCGGTTGAGTCACTTTTAATATAGAGCGTTTTGAATTTTTTGAAAATAAACGTTATAAAGGCTATAACAAGAGAAGTTGTTATCGACTTTATTACCATTAGAATGTATGTACCTAAATATAGAATTTGTGTTACTATTATTCCTTCAGCCTCCTTTAAAAGGTGTGTACTGAGCCTATAATCTGTATCAAATTTCTACAAATCCATCCAGATGTTTTAGAGAACAGAAGTGACAAACAAACAGAAATATACGTAACTTCGCTTCCATCTAAATATCGATTTTACCAGTATTTATAATACTTATAAACTGCAAAAGAAACTCCAATATGAGAATTACGACAGGCTGTCAGTAAAGAAACATTTATCATCTATTGTCATCGCTTTTGATAGAGCAAATTTCATGGTCCGAGAATATAGATTATAACTAAAAGAAATATTACACTCTCGTAGGAAATGTTGATATAAATAAAGAAGGCAGTTACTATTATTTTTCATACTTTAAATCTGTTTTAATATGAAAAATAGACACCTACCTGTACCTAAAATCTGATATCACCTTTATAAAAAGTATGAGATATGTTATTTCTAAAAATTTAAAATCTAAGCTTTACGTATGCAACTCTATTGAATGTAGAGTTGCAAAATTATTGTGGAACTAGCTTACCGCCCGCGGCTTCGCCCGCTTTGTCTAAAACCTAATAAATTATATACTAAAACCTTCCTCTTGAATCACTCTATCTATTAAAAAAACCGCATCAAAATCCGTTGCGTAGTTTTAAAGATTTAAGCATACCAAGGGACATAGGGACAGAGAAAGCGACTTTGTTTTATACTATGTAGTGATATACACAGTCTATGTATTCAATAGCCAAAACTATTTGTAATTGACCTATAACTCTATCGACCACTTGTAAAAATTAAGTAGTCCCGATAGAAATCAGTATATCGTTCGCAAAAGTCAATTACATTGAGTATAAAATGTATTACGAGTGCTCTCAAGACCCTTAATAAAAATAATAAAACAATGGATCACAACAAGCACTTCTCACACACTTAAATATAACAGCTAACCTCTGAGGGTCAGTTAGACCCTTAATTAATGTTAGATAGAGATAAACATATCCTAACTCCCCATGAAAGAGAGAGAGCGATTCATAAGATTTTAATAAAACACCCTTTGAGTGCAGCGGACCGTGCGCCGATTTTTTGCGCGCTTTTTTTTGCTCAAATGAGAACTATGTTTTACAGTCTACTGAATTTTTACTAAATTACGCTGAACTCATAACTGTGGGAAAAGATATATCTATCAAATATTAATTACTTATTAAAATGTCTGCATTGAACACACCTACAGGCTAGGTACACCTATTGTAAGGTTTATTAAAACATTAGCAACGTTGTAAAATAACCGCTCCTCTTATGATTCATTCTTCGTCTGATTCAAAATTCGAACAAAAAACTCTAGTTTGCATTATCTGTAATTTAATCATAGACAATAGACAGCCCTAACGTCAAAATTAAAAACAAATCGTTACACACCGCTGGAGAAGAAATCTGAAATGACTCTTTTTGCAAGTAATTAGATTTCATTATCGTTTGCATCGTTTTAATATTGTGATTAGCAAAAAACCATGCAGCCGCTTCCTCAAGGCGTTAACCAAACCATAAAAATGTCTTATGAAATAGTTTTGTTATGATAATTCACTTGTTTTGATAGTCAATGAGGAACGCGTATCTAATTATGATAAATAAGGGTGAGCTTTGGAGTATAATACTACTGGTTCTATAAATCTTAACTTTAATAATTAGTTTTAACGTCAAACTAAATGAATAATTGAGCCATGCATTGCTAGTCTACACCTAGAGAATTGTAGATTATTACTTATTACTAATTTTATTTAATAAAAATATTAAGTAATAATAAATATTACACTTTCTCCTCCTGAAATACTATCCAACTGGTAATTTGTTACTATTGTTTGCGAAAAGGTTCAGTTTTTTTGTTAACCCTTTTCGATTCGTTCTCACGAAGTGTAAAGAAAGCATGACAACAAATATAATTTAAAAGGTAACATAGTAGGTGCAAAGTGAAATTACACTATTATAAACAGTCTTTGTTGTATTTTTCTGCCAATGCCTATTTAGAACTTAGAAGTAGGCAATAATTGCAGTACTTGTGCTTTCAGTTCGATAGACTCTGCTCCACATTCTGCCAAAATTTTTATCGTGTGATTAAAAAAATCTAATTAATTAAAAATATGCTTTTTGCGTTCCAGTGCAAAATTACAAAAAAAAAAACCGGCAATTCCTAAATCTTCCGTTACGTCCATTCCAAAATGACATGTTCGAATTTCAATTTGTTTTTTATTAAAGTAAAAAATTCAATTTAATATGATTTAAAGCTTGTTCGTACAAGCTACCCCAGGTGTTTGGCTATAAATCACCCTGCTTGGCCTCTGACCTCCGGGTTTTAAGGATTAGGGTCTCGGTTCCCAGGCTATGACTTAATACTTGAGGTGGTCTAATTTTTCACGTTACTTTTTTCGTGTCTATGTTTTTTGACAGATACAAATTTTTTTTGTTGTCTATGGAATAAAGTTGGTTAAAAATAATTAAATTATAACACTTCAAATTATGATAAGGATTTTCAAATATTATACAATATGTACATTGTACACGACATCTATAAAATTTAATATCTGCTCTCTTTTTTATTACTCTATTTTGTATAAAAAAAGTCTGCAAATAAGTAATAAAACTCTAAATGATAGCAACAATAAGCCACGGGTCGTAAAACCCCAAAGACTTAATATTTTAATCATAAAATGAGGTTATAAAATTTTACGACTTCATTATTGACTGGTACAGATTAAACAACGTTGCTTTTATAGCGGGGAAGTACATAAAGTGTTGTTATTTTATTTCGCGATTTAATCGCCCCATATTGTTTTCAGTATATTTTGAAGAAATGTTATCAGACTTTAATTATCTGCATACCAAAGTTTGGCCAAATCAGCCCAGCTTTTTAAATAACTTACTTTTGCACTAGATTACTTCATAATAACTCAAATTGATGTACGGCACCCAATGCTGTCAATTTTATCAAATTTACTTACACCTAAGATTATTATGTACTCACTGAAGAAGTTGATAATGCTATCTATACTTACGACAATCTATATCAGCACAAGAAGTTAACATGGTAATAATTTCTTACCAAGTTAATAATAATGAGCAATAACTGTCGTGGAATCTAATATTCCCGCCCCTCAATATCGCCTCGTAAATTTCCCATACTACAAGAACGATTGTTGTCAAAAATAAATCATACCAACGTGAACAGAAGAAAAAAAAGTGGATCGGAACTCCTTGGACAAATACTGGCACAATGCGACTCTAGCCTCTATGGTTTAAAAAATAAAACGTTGACAGTGACAGCTGCGTTTGAACTTCGAACTTCATTTTTGCACTTCCTTAAACAATGATAAAGGAACGAACAGGATAACAATGGCTCGGAAGATTCGGAATCTGCTCCAGATCGGATAACAATTGCGTATTATTACTCCAATTTTTGTAACAACAATTGGGAAGACAACAATGCTCCCAATTTAAGGAACCCTTACTTATCTTAGCTTTGATATAACGGCATCTGCCGTAACTTATACAAGGATAATTTTTTTTTGCATGATTATGTGATAAACTAGAGTTAAATTACGAAATATTAAAAATATTGTATCAAATATTTTTATTTTCAGGATCATACAAAATTAAATTTTTTATTTATTAATTAAAATTAAACCAAATCTTTACTCTATTAACAAAATTTTTATTTATTTATTATTTTGATATTCTCACCAAAACACATGTTTTTACATTTAAAGGAAACCAACCTCTTTGCTACGGTTACAATTTTCCCTAAAACAGAAAGTGATGGCCACCGAAAAATAAAATTGTTTACGTTCTTTATTCGAATTCATTTAAACTAATTTTAATCCACATAAAATCAGCTTAGAATATTACGTAAGTATTCTAGTTATGTCTAATATTTAACTTACATACAGATAATTGCCGTCTTTACATCTGTGATTATAGTCTACTATACAGTAATGTTAAGCCTTTCAACAGCTGTGTTGTATCAGCTTTTTTATCCTATAATTGGGCCGTGTTATGAAATAATTTTCAACCTGATAAGGTGGGATTACGTTATCTAACGATAATATATTGATTTTCTTTATGTGGTATGTGGTATGATGGCTAGGATTTATAAGAGCACCTGTGGTATATATCTATGTTCTTACTAGCTTTCTACTCGCCGCTTTGTCTAAAACCTTATAAATAAATTTTACACTAAAACTTTCCTCTTGAATCACTCTATCTATTAAAAAAACCGCATCAAAATCCGTTGCGTAGTTTTAAAAATTTAAGCATACATAGAGACAGAGAAAACGACTTTGTTTTATACTAGGTATGTAGTGATGATGATTCTCTTATATATTGGGCTAGTGTATATTACCTATTTCTGATTCTTCTTTAATTTGGGCAGTTTCTTGGGAAGGTGATTTAACAATATTTTAAGCTTTTAAGATATAGACGTATATGATATACGTCAAAAGATATATAAATTTATATAGTTTTTTTTTAAATTTAATCCAATTGCAACATCGCGTCGCGTTGCAACTAATATTATTATGTTTATTTTATAATAATTATTTATTTTTATTTTGTGTTTTTATTAGGATTGCTGTCCTTTCTGTATTTTAATATTAATAAATCTGTTTTATTATCCCATTAAACGAAACAATCGCGATTAATCCTTTCAACCTACTTAAACAAAAGACACATGTTACAAAAAATGTGACCCACGTCAAAAATTCCAACAATTAGTGGTAATTAAAAATGTGTTATTAAATTTGCCGCCAAAATTAACATAATATCATCGTCTATGCCTCTGCCATATGGGCATAGATTATAGATCAGAGATAGTGTCCGAACATATTGTTAGTACGTTAATAGCTGAAGGTTGTTGACCTTACCAAAATAAAGTTTACACCTGGAAAATAAAAGTTAAAGATTTTTTAAATTTTAACGGGTTTAAAACACGGTTTTTTATTGTAAGTTATGAAAATAGAGCGTTAAACTTTACATGCGTAGAGCTGTAGACAGCAATACTTGAAAAATAATCTAATAACACTATAAAAATATGTACTTTATTTAGATTCCGTACATAATTAATATTCTTTTATAGAAAATAAAAAACCTTCGTCGCATTTAAGAACGTCGATAAAAATCGAAAGTGAGACCCGAACCGACCAATATTAAATACTATTCTATAAACACATTTCATCATGTATCCTGTATGTATTTCAATATTAATTTCATAAACTGCACGCCCCGAACTCAGCTAAGTAATAAAAAATAATCTAAGCTAGAGTCAAATATCCGTTTAAAGCTTTTATGAGATATTATTTTGATATAACTTTGTATTACATGATACAGTTACTGTTTGCGACCGTTCTGTGATATTACCATAGTATAGTGTAAAAGTGAGCGAAATAAACGCCTATGAAGAAATTTTTTAAATTCTTATGGACTCTTAGAGTAACAAAAAACTATAACGGTGTATAAACGAGTAAAAAGTGTCTATTGATTGGGAACTACTCGTAAAAAAAGGTTGCACTATCGTGTTATATTGACGAATTGCCTAAATAAAAAAAGTATTTTTAACTCACAAATACGTGCATTGCAAAAAAAGTTTATGCTGTAAGCTAAGAGATCTTTGACCTCCGTTTTATGTCAAAACCTTAGTCAAAACTGACCACGTAATCCGGCAAAATTAAAAAGTTTCCTCAAAAACACAAATATCAATAAAAATTAAAATTCAGATCATTACGGCTGGGTTCGCTCAACTTGGCTGCATAAACAATGCATATTTTTCCCATTTTACAGAAGTGTCCCCGAATAGGGGTGGCACAACTGAATTATTCATGAACCACCTGCCCTCAAACCGACGTTTGTTTTACAATAAATAACTAATTTCTAGTCATGCATAGAGTTTCTTTTTAACAACTGTTCGCTTTTAAATGTGAGGCATATGATGAAGTGTCTTCATTTTTTTTAAAGAAATAAACGTATTTTTTTTCGTGAGTAAATAGTAAAACATACGCATTTGTGGTAATATAATATTTTAAGTCATCTAAATATATTAAAATCAAAAACACATGGATAATAATAGAGCTTGATTTAAATAATGTGTTACAAAGTATCATCTATACAATATTACATCAAATAAATGCAAATCACTTCGCACTAATTTTAAAGTACGGTAAATTTTTATCTAGATCATAAAGTAACTACTGAAAGGCGCCTTGTTTATCAATGAAACGAGTTTATGCGCTGAAATAAATCGATCATATCACTTACAAAAATATCACAAAGCTTTCTACTAACAGTAAATGCAGTATCATTAAAAATTCACGCGCAATTTCTCGAGAGCTCCCATCGCAAAGGATAGTCTAACTCAAACTCAAACATTTATTTATTCAATTAGACTACTTTTAGTAGCACTTTCGAATCGTCATTACATTTAAAGTATTTTTAACATTTACCACCGATTCGGAAAGCAGTATCTATGGAGAAGAACCGGCAAGAAACTCCATAGTTGCTCTTTTAAAATCATTTCAATATTACATAATCTGTAACTTAAATCTAACTACATAATATTAAATCATAATATGCCAAAGAACTGTCCTGTGGTTCTTACGCGACAACCCTCCATGGATTTTCATCTTCCATATATTCCTTAATGCTATAATAGGCTCTCTGAACTAATATATTTTTTACATATGTTTTAAATTTAGCACTACCAAACTCTTTAATATTATGAGGAATTCTATTGTAAAAGCGTATACCTTGACCCATAAATGAATTTTTAACTTTAGCTAATCGGAAAAATGGCATTTCAATTCTATTTCTGTTCCTTGTGCCATAACAGTGTCTATCTCCTACTCTTGTGTGTAAGTCGGCGTTTTTGTGTACATGCAAAATATTATTAAATATATACTGTGATGGTACAGTAAGGATACCAGTATGGCTCTTTTCTGTAAGATAAATATAGTTTCTATATCTGCTGCCCTGCCCCATAGTAGAATTCCATAGGACATAATACTATGAAAGTAGCTGAAATAAACCAATCTAGCTGTATCTTCATCGGTGAGATGCCTTACCTTTCGGACTGCATATGCTGCTGAACTGAGCTTACCTGCAGCGGTGTTGACATGGGCTCCCCACTGTAGTTTCTCGTCCAATGTTAACCCAAGAAATACAGTCGATTCTGCAGGTTGTAATACCTCCCCGTTCAAGGTAATATTTCTGCTCAACTTTTTAACGTTAGGTAGTAAAAATTCAACACAAGTTGTTTTTTTGGCATTTAATAATAAATTATTAGCAGTAAACCAGTCGGATATGTGTAAAAGAGTACTGTTCACTTCGTCAACATTTGGGTCATGCCTATCCACATTGAATATTAATGAGGTATCATCTGCAAACAGAACTATTTCACACCTATCCTGTAAATAATAAGGTAGATCATTGATATATACCAAGAACAAGAAGGGTCCTAAAATAGATCCTTGTGGAACACCAATGTTAATTGACGCACCACTAGAACGTTCTCCATTAACAACTACAGTTTGTATCCTATCATGCAGGTATGAGGCTATAAGGTTCTGAGCTTGTCCTTTAATCCCATAGTGATTAAGTTTACGCAATAAAGTACAATGTTCAACGCAGTCAAATGCCTTGGAGAGGTCACAAAATATCCCCAAAGCATTTTTTGAGTTTTCCCATGCCTTATATATATGTGTTAGTAGTGCAACTCCAGCATCTGTGGTTGAGCGCCCCTTTGTGAAACCAAACTGTTTGGTGTGCAGCAAATTATTAGAAGCAAAGTGACTAGTCAATTGGTTTAATATTAACTTTTCGAAAACTTTACTTAATGTTGGTAAAATCGAGATAGGTCTATAGTTGTTACAGTCTTCTTGATCGCCTTTCTTAAATAGAGGTATAACTTTACTAAGCTTTAGTAAATTAGGAAATGTACCATAGTCACAACACTTATTAAATATGAAAGCTAAATTGTTTGCAATATTTTCTATTATATTATTAACTAAATTTACGGACATTCCCCAAAGATCACAAGTATTTTTTAAATTAAGTGTCTTAAATGCTGTAACAATATCATTAGCAGTTACGTGACGCAATTCAAATAATGTACTGCACCCCGCAACATGGTCCCTCAAAAAGGTCTCTGCAAGTACTGAAGACGAATTTAAATTATTAGTAATGCTAGCAGGGACACTACTAAAGAAATCTTCAAAAGCAAGCGCAACATCAGCATTTTTGTCAATAACCATGCCATTATTTACAAGTTTTATGGTATTACTTGATTTGCTTTTACCCATTTCACCATTAATAATAGACCAAACTGTTTTAACTTTATTATCCGAGTCGCGTATTTTATCCCTGATATACAAACGCTTCGCAGTAAAACAAACAATTTTAAAAGTTTTTGAGTAATTTCTAACATAACTAAGAAAAGATGGATCTTTATTATATTGCTTCATACCATATAACTCAAAAAGAACAATCCTACACCTATGTATGCTAGGTGTCGCCCATTTACTAAATGGTAAATCCTTGGTAATATTTAAAGATTTAACTTTAAATATTTTTTCAAATTCATTATGAACTAAATTAAAAAGATTTTTAAACATTTCACAAGGATTATTATGACAGGATTGATCATTCAGTACGGGCAGGTTTTTATTAATATTATCTCTAAATTTATTAATGCCTTTTTTAGTTATAGGCCTAACATTAATTCTTTTAAATTCAGGTAAGCAATCCCATTCAAAAACTACTTTCTGGCCACAGTGATCCGAAGTGAGTGTATTGAGAATATTTTTCTCTAAACAGATGCAGTCGCAGTATATATTATCAATACAGGTTGCAGAAGTAGGTGTAATTCGTGTGGGTTCATTAAAAAGTTTATACAGATTAAATGACTGAAACAAATTAACAATTCGTGTTGCCGTTTGTGTTTGTAAAAGTATATCAATATTAAAATCACCACATACTATAACTTTTTTTTTTACTCCTACTTAAACGCTTTAATATTTCTTCCATGACTGTCTCAAACATATTAAAGTCACTGGAAGGGGGTCTATAAACGCAAACAATAATGTAACGCTCCAGTTCAACACAGGACAGTTCAATGGTCCGTTCTACAGAAAGACTAACAATGTCAGTTCGTTCTTTGCATTTTACACTATTATGTACAAAAATAAGAGAACCTCCATGAATAGCATATGTCCTGAAGTATATACTTTTTAATTTATAATTATCAATATT
Organism: Colias nastes; assembly: GCA_907164665.1. Classification (NCBI taxonomy): domain Eukaryota; kingdom Metazoa; phylum Arthropoda; class Insecta; order Lepidoptera; family Pieridae; genus Colias; species Colias nastes. The sequence goes on along the minus strand of CAJQZM010040341.1, from coordinate 49,630 downwards.
TATTAACAACTGACATTGTTTAAGCCAATGTTCTGTTACACAAAAAACCTTAATACTATTATGATTTAAAAACAATTCTATTTCTAATAATTTGCTAGCCAAGCCTTGAATGTTTTGATGTACAATAGAAAAAGTCTGCTTAGCTGTTCTTACATTGTTGCTGGTTTAATAATATTTTATTTCTTTGAAAGCGCTACTCGGGCATATTTCATTACCTACTGTAATCAACCCACTCGAGATGTACTCGAAATTCGTCTAGATAACCATCAGCTAACATTTCTTTCAATTAAGTTTATTCACAATGGACAAAAATATTCGCTTTGGCACAAGCCGGTTGTACCTTTCATACCGACATCACTCCTCTTTGTTTAGCCGTATGTGTCACTCTTATTTCGAAAGCTATTAAGCATACATTTACTAGTTTATCCAGAAATAGGTTTTGTAAATTGACATTCGTATCCAATATGGAACCCGAAACTTGTTTCCTTACATTGAACGAAATGTCGTTGGGTCGACGCACGGACCGTACAAATCTAAATTTGCAGGGCTCAATCTAGACCTTATTCCCTTACACGTTCAGGAACTGCGCGATCCAATTCCGTAACCTATGTTCGCGACGTTTTTGTTCTCCGACCCCAGGTTTTGGGAGTCGAGACGTGCATTCGATATTAAAAAATGCTGCGAGAAATCTTAAATTCAATTGTAATTTGAAAGCAAGGGAGAAGGATAATGGATCCAGTCGTACGCCCTGTTTTTGCGGTGTTGTATTTAGTTCGCGAATTCTTCAGGGTCGTTTTGTGTACACACTGGTTTCGGAACGCAGCATGTGTCTGTCATACTATGGTCCGTATAAAGCGCGCCAAGTTTCTAATTACACAGTCAATTTGGTACAGCGGGAAGTATGAATTATTGCCTTAGCGTAACCGAGATGAAATCGGCCGTTTTTAAATTCCAACAAAGGCACATTTAAAAGGAACTCCGAGGAATGAGTTTGCATAAGAATTGAATTTTAATAGCATATTAGACTGCGATTAGGATGCTTATTGACGTATGATTGACCTTATAATTTCTGAATGTGCTATGTAATTATATTTCAAGGTCTTTCAATTAGTTGATGCAAGTAGTAATTTGTTTTGCTATGAAAATTTGGGTTTATTTTCACAAGCTTGCTACTTGCTAGCTTTATAAGTATTATTCTAACCAACAAAATTTTCTTGGAATAATAGATTCTCCGATTTCCATTTAAGTCATTAAACGCCTCAACGTTTTAATTCAATTTGTTATCGTTCGGAAATAGATCACGATCCAAATATGAAATAACCATGGATAATTCTAGATAGTCAATTACAAGTCTATCACGACGTCGGCCATATTGTGATGTCCGTGAAATTGTTCTATGTGCACATTCCAGCCAGTAACTGTTAGAGAAGAGTCGTGACAAATCAGCTGCTTGTCATATAGTATGATGAATGCTCAAATTTACCTGCAATTTTTGATTAAATGTATGATAATCGCAAAATGACACAGAAGAATTTAAATATTGATGTTTTTAACAATAATGCAATGACGCTTTTCAAAGAAGTCTATTTCAAACTCAAACATGTATTTATTCAATTAGACTTCTTATAAAAGCACTTTTGAATCGTTATAACATTTTTTAACATTTACCACCGTTTATTTGAAAGAATACCTACAATTTATGTTTGCGTTGTAAAATCCATTTGGTTGTAAGGTGGAGTAAAACGTTCTGTCTTATAGAATTAAACTGCATAGTAACTGGCTCATTTTAAATCGGAACATGTACTAAATAAAGCGCAAGATACAAAAGGAGTATCAATCAATCTTAATCTTGCCTTAGAAAGTATTGCATATAAAGCTACAATGGCTACTTACCACCGGTTTTGATACAAAAAATTGTTCGTTATGTTACCGTTCCGCCGCTCTTTGTAGTTAAGGTGGGTTCATTTATCTGTCACGGAAATTGTGTGTACTGTGCTTTTTATTTATAACTTTGTAATATAGTAGATCAACAAGACATTTGTTGCGTTTGCGTGGATATGGGAAGGATATGATATTTTTGTTCTTTATGACTAAAACTGCCGTTGATAATATATACTTAACGCTTGTTTTGTATATTGATTGTGTTTAAACCCATTGGTGCTCGTATATCGTAGATAATATGTTCCAAGACATTCATATTGTTTTTTCTTTGTTTCAGTTTCAAAATGCTTAAGTGGGCTGTATATGGAAAGAAAAATCAAGATATTCAAGTTCATTCTGAAAATGAACACGAAGAAATAGATATTAAAACCCGACCACACGACGATAAGTTAAGAAGATCTCTCGATGCACAATCTGTGAAAAAGAGCAAAAAACCCAGCAGATATCAGAGAAGATCTTTAGGTGCTGCTAGTAGAAAATCTAATGTAAAAAATGTAGATAAAGAGAATATTAATTATATAGGAAATACACCAAATTATTTTAAAGAAGGCTTCATAAAGAAGCTGGATAATAATGCGTTAAAAGATGTAAGTAATATAACACCTACATCAGTCACGCCGAATTTTGAGCGGAGAAAATTTTATTACGACGAGAAGGAAGATATACCACCAGACTTACCACCGACTCCACCTACATACAGTAGAAGAGTTCGTGAAGCAAAGAAAAGAAAATTAGAAATGACTGCATCGAATAATAATGAAGTTTTTTCTAGGAATAGTGCTGTATATAAATCTGAAAGAAGAATTAAACCTGTTGATCGAAGTCTCTTGAGCTCTTCAACTCTTAGTCATAGTGTATCTGAACCATCGCTTAATGATTTATCTGAGAGGTTGAGTATGACAACAGGAAGTAATAAGAGTTCTTTTACTTTTTCAAAACCGCTCAGTAATATCAAACCAATATGCACAACAAAAACTGTAAACGAAGATATTGTAGAAATAGAATATGATAAGGATTTAGTCATCAATTGTATAGAAAAACCTTTAGTTGATAATAGCAGGTTAGAAAAATCGACTTTACCGATCTTTGGACATCGAATGTTTACAGATAATCCCTTATACTTTAATAAAAATGAAGAGGATTTGATAAACATAAAACCACTGAAGAGGACGAGAAAAAAATCGAATGAATTTGAAAGTTCCTTTAAATCTCCTTCGATAGATAAAAGAGATGTTCATGCTTTAGTAAGAGAGGGTTGCTCACCAGTATCTGTAACACCTTTATCGATTAAACTTGCTGCGTTACGATTTAGTGCTATGAGTACACATACGAGAACTCAAAGGGAAGAATGTCCGAAGGCTGATGTCACACAATATTTCCCAAAGGTAGATAACCCTTTCACGATATCGTTGAAAGACGAAGAAATTTCCACTGAAATGGAAAATAAATTCATACTTGGTAAAGATTCTTTGAATAGTGTCGCAGAATCTACCGTTTCAACTACTGAAATGGGAGATATTACGCTTGAGAAAATGATTGAGGATATTATAAAAAGTACGAAGATAGTAAAGTCAAAAAGAAGAATAATTCAACAAACTCATCATAATCCCCATATAGAAGAAAATATCTCACCAATGACGGAATCGAAAGACCTTTTTGTTAATCCGCAAACAAATATTAAAAGCAATTTAATAAAAGAAGCTAAATGCGTTAATATTTCTAGAGAAAATTCTGTTTCACCAAAATCAACACCAACCAAAAAATTGTTTCAAAGAGATACAACGAAACTATTAAAGAATGTACCTATTGGAGGTTTTATTTTAGATGATGGCGATGGTTACAACGAGCGGGAAGTAAGAACTCCAGATGCAGACATTAAAACTAAACAAAGATATATAGAATGTTTGAATAGGTCCCTAATGAGATCAAGGTCGATGACTTGTGCAAGCGAAGCACAGAATTTAGAAAACATGTCATCAGAATCCACCCCAGATTTATATTTAGCTGTACAAGAATGTGGAAACAATAGATTAAGAAGGCAAAAATGTATACGTAGAAAGAAATCGACAGTGAGCAATGATAGTCAGTTTAAACAAAAACAATTAGATTCCAAGTCATTTATCCTCGCGCAAGACATGGGACTACCGAGTCCTGTATCTGCGTCACCAGATAAGTTTCCTTGTGAGCCTGTCAATGACTCTCACAATAACGAGGTACCTTTAGAATTACCCAATACTTCCTTAGCATCATGTGTATCGCACAGCAGTTTGAAACCTTGCAAGCCGATACAAAACATACGATCAAAGGAACTATTTACTTTGAACCATGAAAACGGCATACCTAGTCCCATTACGCCAATCCCGAATTTAAAACGAACGAGCAATATTCTGAGTGAAGAAAGAGCGCATAAAACTAGCAAGTTATATGAGGATATGCTACCAAATGACATAGCTACACCCGTCATTGAACATAGGTCGTCAAGAAGATGTCTCACGTACTCTCCTGAAGAAAATAGTATAAGTAGTAGTGAGGAAAAACGGGGAAGTATAGCCAGCAATCGATTGGAACGTAGTGCAGATAGATTTCAAGCTCTCAAGGGAACTATTGACTTGGAAATTATAACTAGGAATGAAGTAATAGACGTGCACGGTGAGTGGTGACTATCGGCCCCTTTTAGTACTTAATATTTATTCTGAAAATAGAAGCAATTTTTATTTTAATTAATGTTGTTTTTGCAGTTATCCGATGTCGAGATTTACAGCGATCATCGGGGAAAGTGGACGACATCAACGCTTACGCTAAGGTACTTATAAAATATATATTTTGAAAATTAATATGATACTTGACATTTTTTTGCACATAACAGATAAGTAAACTTTTCATTGAATTGTCTTTTAGACATTCTACAGCACCGGTGTCTTTAATAATGTTCAGCTGGCATTCTCATATTGCTTATTAAAATTGACATTTGTTCTGAATGTCTATTATATTGAGAATCATATATTTCTAACCTCGCGCGTGTTAAATAAAAAAAATTGAAAGCGTGGCATCAAACGTTTATATGTATCATTTATTTTATGATTTTATTGCCGCTAATAATTTTATTACTTTTATTCCGTATGGTTTTATCAACGAGCTTTTCGGTATAGTTGTAAATGAAACTGTGACCTAAATACTGTTCTTTAATTGCTTATTTAAACAAAACTTTAATGAATAACACAGGCAGAGCTAAATTGAACGTTTTTTAAATATAATTAAAGCTGCAATTTGAAAAATTTGTGAAAACATCTTCATTAACTCTTGTATTCATTAAAAGCCTTTCCATTTTGTTAAATAACTGTCATTGCATTGTGTTTATTCAATTACATTAATGTGTATATTTTTAAAACTTTTGGATGGTGCTTACACCGTTCCACAAACTTAAAATCTTGACACATTTCAAACACAGTACACTCGTGTTCAGGTCGTGATCAGCGGTGTGACAGAGGCCCAATCTCTGCCCTCTCAGCGGTCTATATTTCAACGTACTTCAGTTCTCTATGGCAAGAGGGAACCGGAGTTCCAGAGGCATTTGAAGCTGCCCCTACCTTCTGCTGTATACGACCACCAAATGCTTCATATTTCTGTTTGGCATCGAGACAAAAAATACAGGTTAGTTTCACAAGACAAACACACATAATTGAAGAATATTAGCTTTAACACAGTAACGTTTCTGAACATCGTGATTGCGTTTAATGTAACGGATCATTATTGCTTATGATTATACCATGTAATCTATAATTTATAAGTAGAATGTCTACTTGTTTCAGTAAAAGTTGTATTCCAGAAAAAGAGTCCATTTATATCATGAATTACAAATCAGCCTAAACTTTAAACAGGATAAAGAAAACCAGATTTTAAGCTGAAAACCTGATTTTAAGCTGAAAATCAGGTGTTTTTAAGCTTTAATAATTAATGGCATCACTATTAGAATTTATATTTTATATAAATAACTAGCGGTCCGCCCCGGCTTCGCCCGTGGTACATATGAAAAATAGATGTTGGCCGATTCTCAGACTTACCCGATATGCACAGAAAATTTCATGAGAATCGGTCCACCCGTTTCGGAGGAGTATGCAGACTAACATTGTGACACGAGAATTTTATATATATAGATATAGTACCTAAGTTTATTCTAGTATCAACAAACGTAAGATTTTTGGCAAGCGTTTCACTCCAAACTCGATCATTCAAGAAGCTGCGTCGTGTGCAATCGAGCTTATCCGAACAAATATATCATTTTAAACCTCTAAGTGCATAATGCATTTAAAAATTCAGGTCAACTATTTATTTTGGTTATCTGTTACATTTATGCGTGAAATGAGACGTTGATATAGCATAGATATTCAATTAATATAGTCAAAATAAATATTAATTTGGTTCGTATATAAGCAAAATGTTATACATGCCGTTGTAATTAGAATACCTTTTTGAAATCTTAACATGTTATGTGTATTTGGAATTTATTAAAAGTAATTCATATTGTCCTGCGTAACTCTCTTTTAAGTCTCTTTTAATAGGAACCAAAGGCCAGTACCATCAACTTTGAAACCAAAAAGAATCTATCATTACATTTATCCTGACCATACTAGCCAACCAACATTCTGGAGCTTTCTCAACTGTAATACGTCACACGTCCACTCTTGTGCAATCTCAAAGACGAATTAAGCACCATATTAGCAGGATATTCATACATAAGATAGAGGGTACAATGCGCATCAGTGGTTGCGCACAACGATCGATCCTCTCGCCGCTAGCGTAACCCCGCCAGTCGGCAGAGACAAGTCCACCCTACACCCGCATCTTGCGAAATACGCAAAAGTGTACAGTGCTTGTGATAGTGTGTGGATTGAGGATTTATATCGATAGCACGTAAGTAACGCACCTAGAGCTTACAACACCGCTTGTTTTGTGATTTTTCAAGATTTACATTTTGGATTTTGACTTTTCGTGTCGAGGAGCACGTTACAAAAATGTGACTTAATTTTTGTAATAACAGTAATATAATAAATACCAATACCTTATTTAAAGCCACCAAAAACATATGGAAATTAAAATACTCGTTAAAACAATGTAAATCATAATGAAAGCTCTAGCATCGTTAATTTAGTTAATTACCGACGCATTGCAAACAATACCATGTTAATTACACAGATTGAATATATAAATTACGAATTGTATTCATAAATTGGTTTGCCAGAATAAAATTATCAAATGTATGGTCATTTGTCGGTAAGGGAGTGTTCTTATTCAAGCGGAGTTATGGCGGTCTCTTATTTCACGATTCGTTAACAGAACACAGTTTTTTTTACAAATAAAAATGTATTTGGGCTTCTACTTCTCCATCTCAATTATATGAATTCTATATTTCCTGTTAATTCCTTCATAAAATTACATTTTCCTTTGTCGATATGTATCTAGATATGAAAAGGTATCTAAGGTTGGACACCTTTTACCTTTCATATCGTAGCTGATCGATTTTCTCCATTTCATTAATGATTCCTCAAGGACATGTATCTTTACTTGTATATTCTTTCCTTGGCCATATTTCTTAGTTATTTAAAAATACATATAAAGCTCGGTTCAAGCGTCTATTACCAAATTACCTAATAAATCCAACTCAAGAAAAACGATAATTGCAAAGTTCGTAAAACCTAGTGATCTGTATAACCTGGCGATCGGCCAGAACATCGAAACCTCTTAGCCACGAAAATAAAAAGTATTATAGCAGAAATACAACAAAAGCCTTCATTCAATGCGACTGCAGTTCTAATTGCTACTCTAATGAGGTACCAATTAAATCCCTTTTTGTTTCCCAGCCAGCTTTCGAAATGAATGCGTAAGCACGCTTATTTTTATCGATCTTCAGTCATATTTAGAGACAATAACGCTTGTATTCAAAATAAGCACCGTCTACCTTTGGCTTAATAGGTGCCATATAAATGCCATAAAAGTAATCACAGAAGACGTGATCACAATTATCATAAAGATACTGGTAATTTAATGAGATTGGGTACACAATTTAGCAAAACATATGCAATCTTTACAATTTAGATTACTACTATTACTGGGTTTGGTAATTCAGACATTTTAAATCACATATTTATGCGTTCATCATATTTTATACGTACTAGTACTTCACATCCTAGCAGATAAGCCCGAGAGATTCAAAAGACCATTCAGTCTAGTTTCCGCCCTTCTGTAATTAAAACGTTATTAATAATTAAACCAACATCATCCCTAAGCTTAATAACCCTTGAATCTACTGAGTTTACCATACTAATTCATAATAATATATAAATTCTGCGATATTTACAATAGGTAAGAAAATACCTTTATTGAAGGTAATTAGTTTACACAAAGTAATTGGTAGTTCAAATATTTAATATATTGTGGTTTGCTATCTACAGTTTACTGTCACATTAAATTATACGCAAATAAACTAATTTGGAGGACTTAATATGAATTGTTTTTCAAGATAAATAAACACTGTGTGATAGAGTTCATTCGTATGCAATAACTTATTAGTTATAGGTTAGTAAAGCTTTTAACCTAACTATAATTATTCATCGTGGTTCATCCTCTGGCAAGATAATGATAAGAAAGTGTTAAAGAAAGGTTAATAAAAGGTCCAAGAAAAGGTTTAACATCTATAGTTTCCGCCTACCTCAGCTTCTTAATATTATTCCCGTATTTTTGATATATGGAGCTTTTAGTTTCAGATACCAAAACAGTATTATTACCTCTATAATAAGAAGATTGGTTGAATGGAAGGATATCTCTGCTACTAATTCCTACCATTATATCTTCAAAGACCACCTTCTCTAAGAGCTTGAAACATTTCATGCTCCAATAATTTCAATTCCTCACAAACAATCAGTCCTTTCTCATCTGCAAACTATTCTAAACTCCAAAGTTTCTTATCTACTATACCATTAAGTTCTACAAGTAATCCATTTGACTTTAATGCTTCAGTACAAGGTCTTTTGACCATTGCTACATAAAAATGGCATTACAAGGAGTAATTCGGTAAACAGTAGACACAGTTTACGATGTACGTGTCACCCTAAACAGTAATGGGACCATAAACTACGTTCTTGTGGTCTTTCAGAAAGGGCTTAGCTACATTGTTGCTTCTTTAGTCTGCCTAGTAATTGAAATTGGTAAAATATTTGGAACATTGGTTATCGTGGCGCATGTAGAAATATTAATTACTTGATATTCATATTGTTCAAACGTAAGGCATTACTATAAACGCGCAAGTTAATGAAAATGTAACTTCAGCATTAGCGTATTAAAACTGCTAAAGGCATTTTTAAATAAATTTTTCAAATGCATCGCAATTAACGCAAATCTCCAATATTCAAGAGCTTTCTTAAGCTTTATTCAGTCTCAGAAAAAGATAACATCTGAATTAAATCAAGAAGATTCATGTCAAGATATTCTACAATCTTTTTATAGGTCAAGACGCCTCCAAGTGCATTGTAATGACACTCCTAATCAGTATACTTAGGTCAAAAAGCTAGACAAGGGCGCGGTTCCCCATCGAGATATGCTATGGCCTTGCAAATTGCTTCATTCTATTTACCTGTACTTCTAAATGATCATTATTTGCATCGTCATCTACCTTTACTAAATCTATACTAATATTTTAAAGCTGAAGAGTTTGTTTCTTTGAACGTGTTAATCTCAGGAACTACTGGTCCGATTTGAAAAATTATTTCGGTGTTAGATAGCCCATTTATCAAGAAAGGCTATATATCATCACGCTAAGACCAGGAGCGGGACACTGCGGGTAAAACCGCGGGCACAGCTATTTAACGATATCCGCTATAGAATAAATAATAGCGCACTCATTCTGTGTTTTGACCTTATTGTTAAGACTCTTGTTTTCTTTTCAAATAGCATTATATCCGAACCATCTTTGATGTTTTTCTTTCGAAAGAACAACTTCCAAAGATTTTGTTATAACTTCAAGGGTTTACATTTTAACACAAACTTAGAAATATTAAATTACTGAAACTTCATAACCTTGTTATATCCTCATCTTTTCAATTTCTTTGTAAATATCCACTTTCCTCGCCATCTAATTTTAAAGTAGAAATTCTTTAACTTTTCCATCTTATTGAATAATATAAAAACTAAATCCTATCATCAAATACGTCATAAATCGTTTGAGCTATCTAACCTTTTCACTTCAAAGCCAACATTTCTCGCTATTACGTTGAATGACGTCAGCTCAAACCACACTCAGAATAGAGTATCATAATGAATTTAAAATGTATCTTTAAAGTAGGAATAGCTTCACAACTGCTGCATTTATTCTCTTTAGCTTATCTGCCAGTTAACATGACAAATCTCTGTATATAATAAAAATGAATGAATAAAAATGAAATGTGTTGTTAAGCGCAAAACTCGAGAAAGGCTGTATCGATTACGTTAATTTTTTTTTAATATTCCTTGAAGTTAGAGGGGTTCAGCGGGTGAAGCCGGAATGCACCGCTAGTAGTGTACAAACATTTACATCAAAAAGTGTTACTTTAATAGTTTTAAATAGGCTATCATTGACATTATCAGCGATACGTGAAACTAGCCCTTCCAGTTTCATCACTATGATTAACTGTCTATTACTATAACTAAAAAAGTATTGCTATATTGTCAATTATATGCCGGTATGCTAATCCGTACGCTCTAGTTAGGTAATGGGTATCCGTAATGTAAGTCACTTGGCTATCCGGCCGTAAAGTGGTGGTCGCTCCAGGATGTGTTTTTGTATCGACTCCTAACATTGTAACGGTGCTTTTCAATTATCTCGGTTATTTACGGGTATTTTACATATAAGGATGTTGGACGGAAGTCGTGTGCTAAAACAATCCGATTATTCCCACACTCGATAATTAATGATGTCATTAACCTAGATCTTATATAGATTGGATTATAAAATTAATTAATAAGCTTATTTTATTTTATTTTTATCTTCAATCAGTTCCAAAAGTTCGTGTTTATCAATAAGTTAAACATCTTGTATTATTATTTTAAATATATTATATTTTTGGAATTCTTACTTTCTCTCATCAAAATCTGTACCTAATTAATTTTTTTACTAGAAAAGTTATTCTCATGAATTCGCAGATTATCAGATTATAGTCCATTTAATATCTTGGACAACTAAACAGTAAACGCTTATCAAAACATTTAACTCAACTAACCTTTTGACATTAAATTTGTGTTATATTTTCAGTAATTTCATACTGCGGTCACCTTCAGTATAACCCTTTGACTTTTAATTTTTCGCGCAGAAACTTTGGTTAATTTAGCGTGGTTATTTAATAAGATATTACTTCTTAACCATAATTTTAAGCTTTTCAAAGTTTCATAAATAAAATGGAACCATAATTATTATAAATAGCTAACTTCATATTTATTTATTAATAAATATAAAAAAACAAAAAGAATGTGTGTGTCGAGCAAACGCGCCAGAAATGATACTTCTTTCTCAAGATTCAAAGATGCTAAAATCGTCGCTTTACTCTATGTCGTGACGGTATTGCCATGACGCGACCTTGAAATATTATTCTCAACGCGCTAAAAGAATTATCACTTCAATAAAAACAAAAAGATTTATTTAATAAATACCAATACATTGACATAACACAATGCTTAATCTACAGCTGAAAAAAGAAAGAAAATTTGCTTTGCCTTTGTCTATGGAAAGCTTAATTATCTGTGACAATATAAGAACAATGCATTCGCGCCAATATTCAAGAATCTTTGAAAATTCAAACCGTTTCAGTATCTTGTTTCAGCCGCGTCCCAGTTGCCTAATTACTCTTTCTGAAGTGGAACATGTCCTTAACACTAAGCCCTTACGTCATGAGCTGATCTTGAATTGCTAGCCGAGCTTTTTTTTGTTTTTCTGTAACTCTTTGTAGCGATGTTCTTTTGTAACTCACGTGTGAGAGGCGTCAGATATGTTAGCTTTGTTTAAAGGAAAACTACACTTTAAAATTAATATTTTTGTATAAATGAGATTCTCTCCCTTTTTATGGCCTTTTTATAGGATAATAATATCGTATTTTGTTGTACTTTTCTTAATAAAAACTAACGTTATCTAAACACTCGATGTGACTGTTATATAAATTTTATGCCTGTGATTGTTAAAGACATTTATTGCACACAATACAGCCTATAAAAAGTGAATAAGGAAGTGTTTGTAAAGCCGAAGTTTTTTGGCAAGTTGCCATCTCCTTTCTTATTTAAGACATCATTTACTTGGTTCAAAAGAAAATGGTAAACTGGACTACATGGTTCTCGGACTACTTTCGTTTTTAAGATCATCTCTGTGATATTAAGCGATAGGACTTGTTTTTTATATCTTATTCATAATGGTCAATGAAACTTATTTTTCGAACCTTCTCCTGGCCAGGCCTTTTCACCCCCGTGGCTCCACTCCTTTTGGTCGTAGCGTAATGATATATAGCCTTCCTCGATAAATGGGCTGTCCAACACCGAAAGAATTTTTCAAATCGGATCAGTAGTTCCTGAGATTAGCGCGCTCAAACAAACAATCAAACAAACTCTTCAGCTTTATAATATTAGTATAGATTTGATCTTCGGTTAGCAACGAAAAGTAAAAAAAAGTAAAGAAAAGTACCCTTTTTAGTAACTATACCTTTCAATTGTTTAAAAATGCATTGACTTAAATAAACCTCGTTATAATTCTTCTAAATCACCGATCCTTATTGTAAGATGTTAGAATATCATTTTAGCTATGCTTAATGCATCATATATTATGATGAAATCTATAGAAACTTTGTAACATCAGAGTCCATTTCATTCAGGCCATAATAAAGCGTCCTTGACCAGACTGTACTTGGAATTATTTGCAGACTGTATTTACGTATTAGGAACACGACTTTATCGATTTGTGATGCCATAACCCAGTTATGCCAAGTTTTCAATGGAAATTGGAAAATACCAAGGTTTCCTTTCTAGAACAATTTACTAAAATATCTAAGCTTGACAAGACAGTGCATTGATCATGATCGCACTTGTAAAAAGGACTATCGCATAATGCAAAATGGATAATTCTTTTCATTTTTCATCTAAAACATAACCCAAAATTTGTCTACTGCCGAATCACAATCTACCAACGTTAACAATATTTAAAAAAAAGTAGGCATTTCTAAAAACATTCATAGTAAAAAGTAAGCTATTAATCTCAATCGTTCGTTTAACAATCTAAATAGCCCACCATTTACAATGGCGTAATCAAAATTGTTATAGGAAATTGTCCAGAAACTTGAAATAGGTAAACTTTGTAAAAGTTTAATTTCCACTTGAAAGGAAACCCCTCATAAGTAATGAAGGGGCAATTTCTTATGTTCGCGTGTCTAACAGCTATTTGTTTGTTTAACTCTTGATTACTATAGAATGATAGATATATTCGTTATTTTTCTTTTGGCCTTTAAAAGTAGATTTTACATTCGTAGTTAAATGTCAAACGATACAGCTGCTTTGTTCCTACATTTTTTATTTATTCGGTAACGAACCTATTATTTTACTGGTTTTCGTAACATTTTTAAATTAACTACTCGTGGAAAATATGTTGAATAAGTGTGGTAAATAGAACTACTAAATTTAATTTCCCAATACGGAATAATTACATCATAATTACTTTAACTACACGTTTCCGCGCAAACTGCATATATTCGTTTACTAAGTGGTATACTTCAATTAACTTTAATCAATTAAATATTGCTCTCAAATGCCATCACCATTTCAGTTCAGACCCGCTCATATAAACAAGAACCATGTCTTTCATCTCTCAAACGGTGGCCGGATTGAGTCACCCGCGTCGTGAGGAGGTACAACCTCGCCAGCATTGCTCCCACCAGCACGCCAGTAGAAACTTCCTTTCCAGAAAGAATAGTTTGCCAGAATGGGATCCACCTGAAAGTAGAGTTAGAAAAAACAGTCTCCCGGCTGACCTTCTCGATACGAAATCGGAAGCGACTCACAGCCCACCTATTTTAGAGGAAGAGTGACAACAATCTCCGTAAGTTGGTCCTCTTGGTGTCCCCCTGTCACTCTAGTTGGCATGGATGCACTACGTGTGAGAGGGAGAAAGGCTTTCTGGCAGCCCTTGCATGATTAGAAGCTTATGTGATTAGGAAAAGCACGAACCTATAGATGAGTGTTGTGATAAATGTTACTGTAAGCGAATATATTATATGTTGTATGTAAGGAAAATTGGAGCAAATTTATTTTTAAGGCATTTGCTTTTATGTCCCTGTGTAACGTATTAATTATAAATCTGATGACCAACAAAAATATGACAGAAAAGGTTTCTGCTATTCAAAAAGTGAATAAATAAACGATACTGCAAAATAATTGACTAGTGCTGATAAAGTAATCGCACTATCGATCCAAATAAGACATAACAGAAAGGAAATTAGACTATTATGGTCTAAATGTAGTCGTATCGAACCAGAGCACTAATGAAATAACCAGTCTGTATATGGATGGGGACAGAATACATGAATGAGATATGAGTTATATAATTAACTTGTATGAGCGAACTTTGACAAAGTTAACTGGCACTTTGCTTTTTAAAAGGAAACATGCCAAAGAATCCAAATTGAAGATAGACATCTATTTTAACGACTCGCTAGTCAGGAAAGAAGAAGTTACATAAGAAATACATGAGTGGACCAATGTCCTTGAAAAGTATGTAATTATTGGATTAACCCAGCAAGGTCGTAGAAACTTTCCCCTCGCCTGTTGAACTATTCAGGCATGCGAGGTTTTTATAAGCTAGACTTGTGGGAACCAGCGTTAGTCTGCGATGAGGTCAAAGACTTTGAATAATTAATTCACCTGGATATTAATTAAAATTGTTGGTAACCTATGAAATACAAAAGAATTATAATGAAATTTTCAGGCTGAGCAGCATAGCTGAGTTTATGAATAAAATATAAGATTTAGCCGTGTGAATATACGAATATCTACTGCAACTAAATAAAAAAGAAGAAAGATAGCTTACTCATGTTTAATTTAGCAAATTTCATCACATTCTGTGAAGTTCATGAACATTCTCACTGGCATATAACATCAATTTTACCAAACTTAATATTTTCTTAGATAATAGTAACATAATGAAGATTGAAAACATAGAGTGAAATCGCAAACAAGCCCAAAAACCTACATATTAAGGTGTCGTTATAAGTGGACCAGAAATAACCTTGTCACGGTGCATTAACTTAATGTATGAGGAATAAATTTGACCAATCATCATGACTATTACAAATTCATTCATATTTTAAATGAATAGTGAAATTTTTACCTTCTTAATGCTATTGGTTGTTCGGAGTGGCACTTCGTTACTTTGAAATTTGTGTCATCTTATCATCTTTTTAGAAAATAATGTGCTAACCAAATGCTAACTGTGCCATCCTTACTTTTTTTTTAAACATCGAATTTTATGTCAATGTCTTGTGTTCCAAGTTCCAACCCTTCGCTTACTTGTCTCTTATTTTTTTTTTGTATAAACATTATATGCATTGCAACTATCCCAAAATTGGAGAATCTCTGACCCATAGTCCACCCTAACCATCTGTTTCACCTGAAACAAAGATGTTCATCCCTACGAATAATTCAACCTGACCTAAATCCAAATCTCCTTGTTACAGGAGGAGCGAGTTTCTAGGATGCGTCTCGTTCCCACTGAAAGATGCTATTAAGAGCGACATATCCGGCACGTACTTTTTGCAACAGGCGACCGGTCGCCAGACGCTCGACGCGTGCCGCGTGACTGAGGAGCGACGAAACATGGCCACGGATAACACGGAGACTAGCACCAATGATGGAACTAAAGAGAACACTGAAAAAGGTGATGATTAATATGAATAGTATGATTTTTTTTAAAGTGATCAGTTCATTAAATAAAAAAAATATTTAATAATTTAATCTATGTTTTTAAAATGTTTTCTTCGTTAACTGTGAATCTTCCAGCATAATTCAAATATCATATCACACTAGTCTTATCAAATTTAAACAAACTGCCTGAAGCATTCTCTTTCAATCTGTTTGTTATACAACAGTAAGCCATTTGGTCATTGCTCCATAATATGGAGATTATAGCACCATAACTAATATAGATCACACTCCTCAAATCCTATAATCAACATTACCTTACAGATGTCGCAACAAACGGCCCTACAGCTAGTCAGGCGCAAGTCGCCGCAGCATTACAAAGAGAAGCTGATGAGAATCTCTTCTTACGATATTTGGAACTCGACCCGCCAGAGGATCCGACCGCGCCGAGACGGACGCAAAGGAATGGGAGGACACCGTTCACGACTACTAGAAAGTGAGTTCTTTTTATAGTTGGTAGAGAAAGATATTGATAAAGTTATTAATATCAATTTTAGAATGAAAGATACATTTTCTACTCAAGCTTTTACAAACGTCAAACTTTTCGAAATGATTAATATACCCTATTTGCCATTATCTATTAATGGTAAATAGGGTATATTAATCATACACACACAATTTATCCAACTTATGATCATCGTATTGCAAAATCATAAACGATTAAATTTTGTAGAGATGAATGTATGTTACGCCTTCATGAACAACACTGATCTACATGAAATTTTGCTATATAATAGCTGGTTTTTTATCTGGGTTTAAGGTACTACCTACTCTAGTATAATATTATATTATCAGTGGTTTAAGGTATACAGCTAGTTATTGATAAGGACAAATCAAACACCTGTTTAACCAA
>CAJQZM010040341.1:7225-27862 GCA_907164665.1 Colias nastes | reverse complement strand
TTTTTTTTTTGTAATTTGTTTATTTTGTACGACACTCGATTTTATTTTTGTAGTGATTCAATTTTTTCTTAATGGAAGAAGTTTTGTTCCTGTTATTTTATTTCGTTTTTTCTAATTTATGTTTCTTTTAAGTGCAAATAAATTTATTGCTTTTATTTTGTTTTGTTTTATTTTTTGTTTCATGCTTCCTTTTAATATTTTCTTATTGTATTATGTTTCCTTTTATTTATGAGTTAAGTATTATTTAACCATCTGCATTCTATGAAATTATCGAATCATCATTCATATTACCTACGATAGCAGTATACCATAATACTTCGCATTCCCTACAAATAATAAATTCAGTCAGACATATATTGTGAAAAACAAAGACATCTTTACTTTGTAACTTGTATACAGTATTGATCCGACCTTCACAAACATTTTAAAATATTTTAACTTGTATACAGTATTGAACTCAGGTTTAACATTGTCTTTCGAGAAATTGTTACCTATCCTTCTTAAGTAAGGCTAATTTAATTGATAAAATTGACATTATTGCTGACTGAAAAAAGTACATTAAAAAACATTATGACTCTATTCTTAACTAGCTTTTCGCAGCTTTCCCCACGTAGTCAGAGGAAATTCCCGTAGGAATGAGATATTTGACAGCGGTTAAAAGTAGCCTATATTACACTCTAGTCCGCTATTTTTCTAAAATAAGACCATGAAATCACTCCATTACGATATTAAGAAAAAATTGGGTGGTGTCAAGGGACACCAAGATGGAACGATCTTACTAAAATAACTGGCCTGCTTTTTAAGAGAGAGAGAGATAGCAAAAAAGTGTCGCTACAACATTTGGTCTTAATTCCGCCAATCCTCCTTTTTATAAGCCCATTACCCGCGATAAGAAACGTCGATCCAAAAAAAACAAAAACAAATAGTTTCGAATTGATAATATTAAGTAGTAATGATAGTTAGGATTATTGTATAAGGCTATGCTTGAGATAAAAAATTCACACCACATACCTATATATCAAGCAGAAGTCAATGTAGTCATAAATATTATTATTGGAATTGAGTTTTTTACCAATCTTACTGAAGCTGTTATTTTAAGCACTTAACGTGAAGGGATAATAATATTTTAATCTATGGTAAAAAATACAGCGATTCCATATTGAAAATACGATGTCAAGACTCAATGCCTTTAAAGCAATACTGGCAAAAAACAAAAATATAAAATGTACTTGCTCTATAGAAACATCTATCATAGACAAACTTTCAAATATTATTGATTCAAAAAGAGATTGCACCAATATAAAAAGATGCTCCCACCAGGAAGAAAGTGGTCACTGCTAGCTGTGATTACCAGGGTGTAGCACAATGCATCTTGTCTTCATTATACTTTATTAGTTAATTCGTAGTTTCATACCCTTGATTAGATTTCTGTAAACTTGACAAACCCAATTAATACAAAAGATCACCCAACCCTGCCATCTTATAGTACCTTAAAAAACGCTCCGCACAGATGCAATACTTCATCCAACCATCGCAGTAAACATTAATCAATGTAAGCAAAAGATACTCCAACCATAAAGTCCCTTGCAGCCGCCAGGTCTGTCCACGGACGGCAGGAAGCGGTCACTCCTGGCAGTGATTGCCAGGGAGCAGCATTATGCAACTTGCCTGCAGTTTGGGCTAGTTCGTTTCGTCACACCGCTGGCTGAAAGAGCGGATCTGATCGCTCCGAGCGACCATCAGTTATTATTCCAGAATATTGAGGAGGTAAGTAATAACTAATATGATAAATAAAGAAAACAATAGATTAGACTGAGAATGAAGAGCTAATAAAAGATAGAGAGATAATGAAAGAACTGACTATGTAGGTTGAGAAAATATAGGGATATAATATATGAAACGAAAAAATATTGGAGACAGTCAAAACTTAGTAAAATATATGTATAAAAGCATGTATTAAAAATACATCAAATCATATAAAAGTGCACTTTTATTGAAGATAGATTTACAAAAGAAAGAGAAAGATAGAAAGAGAAGGTTCAAACCGATACAAACTGGACGATTCCGTGAAAATATCTCTAATTAATCAACAATCATTCTCTAATAGGTTCAAATTGAATTAATTCCAGATTTTTAGGCTATCAGAAGATATTTTAGATCAAGTGGTTCAAGATGACGGGGAAATCCAAACATCAACAGTAGTCGCTGTGTATTTACAAAAAACGCCTGTGTTCCTTAGCCTTTATAAAAAATATTGTTTGGGACTGAAAAGAGCGGATTGTGTGCTAGTAAGTATTATGTAACGTTTCTTATTTATTCCCAAACTTGACTCGTCTCTTTATCTGTTTTTTTTTTGTTGATTACGATTTCTATACTACTGTATTTTCGTCAAATTTAAGCTTCCAAATTCCGCATCAAAAGCATATAAATAACAAATAAAAAAGCTCTCCTCATTTCTCATTTATTTTTCAAGGTAAAAAAATCAAAAGACCCCAGCGGAGCCTTCTCTCGATTCTGCACAAGTCCTCCGATACCTAGAAGAAGGCCAGACATAACGTCATTAGTGCACAAACCACTGGAACAGTTCCGGGAGCTCTTGAGGCTGATGCGGGCTGCGGCTGTTGGTAACGGCTCTGGACCTTACGACCAGCTGGAGAAGAAGCAACTCCAAGTTATTGTAGAACAATTACAGGTACTGTCATGCCCTTACTCTTTAATACCATTTTATTTAGTTTAGAGCTGTTTGCTCCAGATTTAAGATATTGCCAACACCCTGTTCACTTTTTACAATATTGTTGATTGTGGCAAAATATTGGCAATATTTCAAAAAGTTCCTTTTCTATGCCAAAATTATTCAAAATAATAGGTGAAAATAATAAGATTGGGATACTTAAATTGCTTACTGAATAATATTAATGAATTCAAGAAACAGAGTTATAATTAGTTTTCATAATCTAAAGATATCTAAAGATATATATTATGTCTGTATCTTTATCATTTTCCTAACATGTTCATGGTGTTCTACAGAGTGGTTATCAAGATGTAACAGCTGGTTCAGGACTAATGGGACTAGCTGGTGATGGCAAACCCTTACTGTCCGTAGCTGATCTTGAAAGTAGACTTGTGTTCACTAGATGTAAGGTAAGTCAAGTCCCACGTCATTTTTTTCAATATTTTATACGTTTTGACCGTATTTCATCGTGGTCGTCATCATTGTCATTCTTTACGTTATTTTCAATAAAATATGTTGTAAAATTTGGAATTATTTTAAACATGATTTAATTATCAATGCCTTCTCAATATTATTGTTTTGCGGTGTGTACGTATTTTAGTGATATTTAAAACTGGTTAGAATAACGTACCGTACGTAACTAATATTAACATTTTCTTTCAGCCTTTCGTACTTAGCACTGCAGGGCGGCAATGGATATTTGGAGGGGAGTTGTCAAGAGTCGAAGGAAGAACGGTTAGACCCTATTGGGCGCTATTATTCTCAGATCTTCTTTTATTTGCTACCGTCTCGAGGGACAGGGTATTATTTGTCACAGAAGAACCGGTTGCTTTAGCCACTGTTTCGGACGCTCAGTTCAATGTTAGAAAAAAAGGTAAGCAAGTTTCTTGTCTAATTATTAATAGCCTATCTAGACAAACACATTTTATGAAAATTGCCTCAGGTGGTGTGATAATAATTTATTTCCTTTCCGAATATTTAATAACTGTTAGGAAGAGGACACAATTTTTAATTAAAACATTTATCAAATAAGTCCTTTTTTCTTGCAGCGACGGAATTTCGGCTAATCCTTGGTCGAGCTGGTGGGGAGAGTCCACTCGTCTCCTGTGCTCCCAGAACGCCTGGAAGACAACGACCAATAGTGCTTCGAGCACCGTCTATTGATTTAAAAGCCGTGTGGCAGAGTTTATTGCAAAGGCAAATGTAAGTAATTTTTATACAATATACTTACTTCACCTTATTGGTCCTAAAACTTTACAAGTACAAATAATAGATAATTTGATCGATCAAATTATAGATTTAATAAGCACAATCATCACAGCCTCAATTA
This sequence comes from Colias nastes, assembly GCA_907164665.1. Taxonomy (NCBI): domain Eukaryota; kingdom Metazoa; phylum Arthropoda; class Insecta; order Lepidoptera; family Pieridae; genus Colias; species Colias nastes. Next base: position 23,801 of record CAJQZM010040341.1, on the reverse strand, counting down.
TTATAACATTATTTTAATCGTTTAAAATTATGAGTTTATGTTATTATATTATATTTTTGTTGCTATGAAAACTAAAGTTTTACCACAGTTTTTATATTGACAATCAAAGAAAACGAATTCATTATTTTATTAAAGTTTGATTAATTGTCCGTATTTAAGCAAAAAGGAACCACCCAGCAAACACGCACTTCTGAGATATCAAAGGATTTACAAAAACATTTGCAGCTCTGTTAGATGAAGTAAATTTAATATTTATTTTATTTAAATTCATTGATAAATTACTTATTTAAGTATGTGTATATAAATTTGTTCTGAATACTCTTAAACTTTCTAGATAATTAAGAAAATGTGCATGTGGTTCCTTTTAACATTGATCAATTGATAGGTTTTCTCTTATACAAAAAAGAACCACAACCCAGGGATTTAATGATATAAATGAAACTATGTATTTATAATATCGTAATAAAGCTTTAATTAAAAAGATATATAAAATAATACTTATAGAGGACGTTTATTCGACGTTATCATCAAATTGGATTTCAAAATCCACGTCCATCTATGTGGTCTTCTATTGCATCATCACTAATGACACCGTTATAAAAACTCTGTGCATCTTGTGGAATGAGATGTAATATGGCCTGAATATCGCTTGAAGGTGAAGAAAGCTTCTCCAGAGGCATCGACGTATAAGGTTCTTCGTTATCTTCTGTAATAAAAAGAAAAAAGCTTTAAGAGGCCGTATCGATTTTAAGAGTGATTTTGACTTGTTTCTTTAATTCTTTAGGAGCTCGTTTAAAAAAACTAACTACTATGTTATATGAAAGTAATGGTATAATTTAAAATTCTCTAGAATATTCGATTATATAGATCTGCCGTAACAACGTTTGCGCTCCCGTATATAATCTAAAATTCTAGAGAACTTTAAATTATTCCATTTCTTTCATAAAACATATAATATGTATTTTTTTTATTGCAAATTTTTAAGCATTAACCTATCATTTAGTGTGTATTTTTTATTTTTTTTTTAACTCTGTTGTAAGAACTAGAAATTCAACTCCATATACGCATAACATTTCATCAAAGTAAGGCTATTTTAACTTAGATGTTCTTTGAATTTTTCAATAAAAGTACATAAATTGCCTCGAACATATTTTAGGATGTCTCAGTGTCTTTACTGTAGTATATTTTATAAGAAATCTTCTTCTATTAAATTCCGTGTAAAATACAAAGACACGAACGTCCCGCATGGAAAAAATTGAAACACGCCTTAGGTTATTGGCTATTAAACAAACTGGACAATGAATATCAATAAATTGTCTCGAACGTATTTTAGATATTGAATGAATCTTTAATTTAAGATATCATCACACATTGTTACTAATTTAGTTTTGTTAAACGAGCGTCTAAAGAACTACAGAAACAAGTAAAAATCACTCTAAAATCGATAAGGACTCTTAAATCAAAACAATAAAGCCGCGTGGCTTTTATATGTAGATATATGGCGACAGCAAAATATTATTAGTTCTTATAAAGCCGTGTCCCTACTAGACGACTAAGTATGTTGTAGGTACATGCGCCATGTACAAAAAACTGGCTAAGTGCGAGTCGGACTCGCGCAACGAAGAGTTCCGTACCATTATCTATAAAAACGGCAAAAAAATCACGGTTTATTGTATGGGAGCCTCTTAAATATTTATTTTATTCTGTTTTTTTAGTATTTGTTGTTACAGCGGCATCAGAAATACATCATCTATGAAAATTTCGACTGTCTAACTATCACAGTTCATGAGACAGAGGGACAGACAGACAGACGGACAGCGGAGTCTTAGTAATAGGGTCTCGTTTTACCCTTTGGGTACGGAACCCTAAAAATCACACGCAACAGTGACCAAACCTAGCAAAAAATTAAATAAACTTGTTAAAATTTTGAATTTCGCGGGCTAATTCATCGACAGTTGTTTTTAAAACAGGGTTTAGTAGTTTCATCTCACAATGACAGATGAATCGTAACAAAATGACTCTTAATAATTCGACTCGCCTTCGTGAACAACAACAGTGTCGTTAAAATACGTAAATCCACACAGGATTCCTCTTGTACTTACTAATTAATGAACTATCTTTTTAAAATCACTCCACAATCGGGAATGAATCAAAAGTGGATAAAGCAAGATGCAGGTACATCTCATAGATTCGATAAGTACTTAAATGCATTAAATAAAACTACCTTACCCGTTGTATCTTCATTATTATCTTCGGTGTTCGTCTCCAATGCTTTTCTTACCAATTGCTTCCTTATTTATTTATTACTAAACATTTTCACATTTAATTTTAAAGGCAATTAACAAAAACAATAGAACTTACTTCGCGGAGAAAAAAAACGGCCGTCACGTATTCGAAATACTTCGCTGAATGTCACCTAAGTATATTGACAGATGTTCGACGTTTTACTTTAAAAATTGGAGTTTTGCACTTTGAGCTATTTACGACGTAATGAAATACGTTGTTTAAAGATGAGAAGCATTGTGCACAAGTCAAGGCATTTGGTACCGTATAGCGATGATGGGTTTCAGGATGTTTTACAATATTTATTTATGCATGATAGAACCGAATGCTTGTGGTTTTATTTTGCAATAAAAAATTACAATTAAATTATGAATTTATTTTACGCATAACCATACCACAGAAACCTGGTTCCATTTGGTGTATTAAAAATAATTGTTATTAATAGAAATATGTGTAATGTATAATGGTACCAAGTATGTGCGGATCTGTTATGTATTAAATGACATGATAGTAATATCGTTTATTTGTTTGAACAAAGCAGTCCCGTGGTGCTGTGGTTCGGTTTTGCTTCATATGTATTATTCGTGGTTGCTGGTGGTTCCTTTCTGCTTTTAGTATACCTTGTTTCCAAGGTAAAAATCATGTGGTTCTTGTTTGTATAAGAATTTAGACCACTTTTAAATGAGTATTCTTCAAGAAACCAAAAAAAGCAAATTTGTCGAGTGGTTCCATTTTGCATAAATACGGACAATTATTGTTACAGAAATCGGGCGCATACAATGTCAGGGACACCACTAGGCTCTCCACTGGATTCCCCAGACCCGCAACTGACCTTCAGCCTGGCGACACTCGACTCACAGCAACGACAGGTATCAGCCTCCAGTATACAGCGACACTCGAGTCTCGCGCTATTTCCAGCAAGCTCCTACCGTTCCCATCTAAACATGCTCGTCGAAGAACGCCCAGAAAAAGAGGTCCGAGTTAGTTTCGATGTTCGAACTAATTCAGGTTCCCCTCAGCCCCAACCCGTTAGAGGCCCTCTAGCTACAGTATGGAAAACTGCCCCCACACCAGAAACACCATCTGCCAATCTTTCACCAGCCGATTCACAAACCTTTTCTTCTCATTTTGTATCAACATCTAGCATCGAAAAAAATGGAGAGCCCGCATCCCCGAGTGCACTACTCACTCCCGATGGCCCGGAAGATTATTCTGGACATTCCCCATGTCGGTGGGAGTCGTTTGAAGCCGATTTAGCACTCGCTGACTTAGATGTCGATCCTTCCTATAAACATGATGTTGAAGAACGAATATTTTTACCCGATGACCCCCTTCTACCTCGTGTAGCTCTCCCAGAAAGGCCAACTCCTCCCGCGTATCTAGAACTTTGATCTGCGGAGTCGGATCCGGAGCTAGTAGACTCTTGCTTTCCCCGGATTCATAGTAAACGCTGAACAGTGTTTGCCCCAAACGTTAGTACAACAATGTGTCAAACTCGTTAAGAAATATTGAATGTGGTAGTGTTCACGGCGTCTTTAAATTGTTACGTTCTCAAAACCTGAGAGAATATATTCTTAGGAGATTTAATTGGATTGTTAATAATTGCTTATTGATAATAAGGTTGTGGTAATAGATTTTGAGAGACATATTTTCGAATATTGCCCGTAATTTTCCAAAGAAGCATTTTAAAAATTACTCGTAGACTAAGTCCCGAAACGACGAAACAGAGCTAGGCACTAACAAGTAAAACTGATAAAAGAACTGACTTTCCAAATGGTTATAATGTTACTGAGCGTATAATCATTCAAAACTGCTATTTTACAGTATTATAGGATTCAGTGTCAAAAATGTAACTATAGGGTACCAAGTTGTAGGTAATATTTATACGAAACGAATATTTATAGTTTTCTAACGTTCGCTTCTTGAGTCTTCCGTCCTTTTCTTATGGCATTCCACTTGTTTTTTAGTATTTACGATAAATAATCCATCTTGGCGTCCTTCTTCAGAAATTTGTCAGTTTGGACTCGTGTGTTTAGCTTTCTTGTTGATTTCTTTTGATAGATGTGTAATGCGCATGTTTATAACCGAGCCTTACTAATTGTACAGGTCATGTGGATATTTGGCGATTAGTTTTGCGATATCCGTATCATAAATCACATTTTTGTTGCAAGGCATAATGTTTATTTTAGCATCATTATCACTTTTAGTAACCTAGTTATCAAAAGGAAATGTGTTACAATGAAAAATGGTAGTTGCTGTTACATAATTCCAAATAACGTAGTGGCCGTTCATTTGACAACTTCACAAAATTGCCTATATTTTATTGTAATTAATCCATAATCGCGTATGTATGTAATAATCGCTAGCATCGTAAAATGTTCACATAACCTAACTCGGAGTTTTTGTATGAATATGACCTAATTTTTCTACCAAATAAAATTCGTATTTAGTATCAGTAATTTTTGACCTTTTGGCTGTGTGTAAATTAAATAAGTATCTTAGTAAATGTGGTAAAAAGATTTTATAATTTTGAGAAAACATTTTACTTGTTTCGGGTTTTTGTGAACTTAATATATTTACTGATTGGATGTTTTTGTTTAGATAGGATCAGTATATTTTAAAATAATCGGTGAATAAAGTGAATTTGTCAATGGTGATTTTTTTTTTATTTCGTATACCCTTATAATTGTTCAATGAATCTAATAGTAATACTACCATTTTTCTTTGTAACGCTATATAAGAAATTTTATTATCGAATTAAATAGAATTTCAATAGTAATCCAATAAATCCTACACAACAACCAGTACATACCTAAAATCTAATACGTTAGAAAGGTAAGTAAAGACAATTTTATACAGTGATATTATAATTGGAGAATAGTATTAACATCTACATTCCGGTGAGTAAAACCTTAATTCTTTCTCTAACTACTATCTCGAAACTAATACCAAATCCACATACAGCATAAAATTTCCTTGTTTTTATTTTTTAATAAAAATAAGGAAAAAGCTTAACTTCCACATCTTATAGACACGTCGGAGTTCCGCTGAAACGCAGACAGGCGCAGGAGGCAGTGCTGCAGAAGGAGGTCGCAGTTCCAGGAGTAGAGGGTCCACGTTACACTTGCAACGATGGATGACGCAACTGCCTGAAGCTGACGAGCTGGATCCTCCTGAACCCGATATGGAGGTAACAAAAAACTTGAATGAATCTTACTTTACTTAACTGAGCTTTTCGTCATGCTCGTAATCATCAATATTTTCCTTCCTTAGATGTGGAGCATTGAAGAACTACGAAAACGATCTAAAGAATTAAATTTACTAGAAGTGGCAGATCTTGTTGAGAAGCATGAAGTGAAGGAAAATAAAGAATCAGTACAAGTTGAAAAGAAGGAAAATGAACACAGTCCTTCTAAGAGCAGTAACTCTGGAAGTCAAGTGAGTATTATTCATTTATCAATAGAATTAGAAATGTAATGAAGCTGAATCGCTGAATAGAATTCAAATTGATCATTGATTTATGTATTCCGCTTTCAGATCACAGTAAGAACTAGTCCAGTTGTTGTAGATACATTACCAGTATGTAGACAGTGCCACAAGAAATGCTTGTCGAAGCCAAATAGTCCTTTAGTGTCCCAAAAGGAATCGTTACCTTCTAAGCCAAAGCCAGAAGCATCTCCACAAAACTCGATTTCGAATCGAAGTTCAAAGAGTGTATGTAGTGCAAGTTGTGAAAAACGCAAACCGACTCAGTTTCACTGTCACTTGGAACGAAAAGGTGCTATACGAATACGTCCAGAAGACGGCCCCAAAGCGGCCATAAAGGTTATTGATTCAATTGAACAAAGCCAAAAGATGTTGAAATCGAAATCGTATGAACTTAAAACTGATTCGCCTGTTATGACTCGAAGTAGCTCAGATGGTAACACAAAGAGTCAATTGGAGTTAAGAAAAGATCAGTCAATAAGATCGCCGAGTCCTACTTCAAGTAGTAGAAATAGTCCTTTATCCACAAGTCATACAACATGTAGCTCAATGGTATTTAATTCTAGCTCTAATGATTTAAGAATATCAAACTCAAATATAACGAATCCAGTCCAATGTGTGATAGCTCAAGAAAAATATATAAATGAAGTTAAGTGTGTGGAAAGTATAACTTTACCAAAATCAAGAACTTCATCTCATTCATCGTCACCAACAGTTTTAAAAAAAGAGGAGTTAACGAGACAAAAGGCTGAAACCGTGCTTAATAAAGTCTTAGGTATTAATATAGTTACTAGAAGAGAAAATGTTGGTACGCGCCTGAGGACGTCTTCAGTTTTCTTAGATGATGACTCAATGCATGAAGACGATAACGATTTTAAAATAGAGCGAGGTTTAAGGAGATCTCCTAGAATGGGTATTGCAGCTGTCAGTAGAATGAATGGAGATATTACTAAAAAATCGGAACTATGTGAAGAAATAAATGCTAATACAAGTGATGTGTTATCGGATGAAGATACAGAATTAGGACCACTTATGTTAATGGGTTTATCGGCTATCAATCCAGCTGCGCATTTAATGAGAGTAGAGCCATTTAATAGAGCCTCAATAACTAACTTGACTAACACTAATTCAAGGCCAAGTAGTATCGGCTCAGTTAAGTCAGAATCACCAATACCTAACATTGCTGTTGTACCGCCTACACCTGATTATAATACTACTAATAAGACTGTACGTTTCTATATTATAACTGAAGATATTACACTTTAATTAAAACTAGTTTATGTACATTCTCACATTTTCCAGGATGAGCTTATAGATGATTCCCCTGATTCTCCTGATGTCCCCGATGATCTCCCTTATATATCATTAAAAAGGTAATCAAATTGTTCTTCTAAGTAGTGACCACAATTATTAATCTCTTTAGTAAAGAAATATGAATTTCAGGTACGGTACAATGTCAAGTTTAGAAAGACTCCCATCTGATGAGACTGATGATGGTAATATAAGACTGACATCACAAGAGGTGGAAGCACCCAAACCATATAATGCAGGTAATGAAGTGGATCTCATATCCATTTTACCTACTAGATTTCGTCAATTAATTAATTTTATTTTGGTTTTTCAGTAACTAGTTCCGCTGCAGGTATAATGGGCTGGACAGCCCGAGCCGGTTCATTTGTAGTTGAAAAGATGAACATCTTCAGTCATACTGAAAACGTGCCAAATACTTCAGTAGCTCACAAGCAGCCCTCTTTCTTGGAAAGGTATAAAAATCAATATTACCTTTCTCTACCAATTCCTTAATATAAGATTTGTATTGGAATTTATATAAAATGTTGAAACTATTTTCTTTTTACTTATTAGGATGAAACCAACACAATGGGATAAGAAACGCTGAGTGTGAGGTTAATTGAATCGTGGCCTAATCTAAACATTTATCAATGTTATTAATAATTTATATTTTATACTAGTGTAGCTAATTATAGATAGCTAGCGAGGAGTTTCATAGTGATTTTTAAAATAATATTTATTGTGGTACTTATAAACATTTTTTTCCAGATTTTAATATTTTAGACTTAGAATGTTTTTACAAATTAGAACATATTACAGCTTTCGAGATTTCTAGATGTAAAACAATATGTGGGATTTATAAGCTAGAATGTAGAATTTTTCAAAAATAATCATCGTTATTTTTATTACTGCTGTTAATTAGAATTAACAGGATAGACGAAATATAGATAGAACAAATTCATATTATTTTATTTGTGTTATAGCTAGTTTTTGGTCTGATTTTGAATTGAATGTTTTTCTACTCATTAATTTTACTTTTTTACACAATAGGTGTTTAGGTGTAAGTGAATGGAAGTCAACATTAGGCACAGAAGATGGAACAGTTGAGACTGGAGAAGGAAGTGGAGCTAGTGGGGAAGAAGCTTGGGGGACACCTTCATCTGGCGACCTCTCCGATAACTTACCAGATTCGGATCATGGCACTCTATCGGTATATTAAACAATGAATACTCTTTGCTTTACTAGTTTTAACCGATGAAGACACGGCTAGATTGTTTATTTTAGCTACTTTCATAGCATTATGTCCTATGGAATTCTGCTATGGGGCAGGGCTGCAGATATAGAAACTATATTTATATTACAGAAAAGAGCCATACGCTCTATATATAATTTACGTGCTAGGGACTCACTAAGAGATCTCTTTAAGAATACTGGTATCCTCACAGTACCATCACAGTATATATTTAATAATATTTTATATGTACACAAAAACGCAGACTTACACACAAGAGTAGGAGATAGACACCGTTATGGCACAAGGAACCGAAATAAAATTGAAATGCCATTTTACCGGTTAGCTAAAGTTAAAAATTCATTTATGGGCCAAGGTATACTTTTTTACAACAGAATTCCTCATAGTATTAAAGAGTTTAGTAGTGCTAAATTTAAAAATTATGTAAAAAACGTATTAGTTCAGAGAGCCTATTACAGCATTAAGGAATATATGGAAGATAAAAACCCATGGAGGGTTGTCGCGTAAAAACCACAGGACAGTTCTTTGGCATATTATGATATATACGTACAGTTACTTACATATTTTGTAAAATTAAATTGTAATACTGAAATGATTTAAAAGAGCAACTATGGAGTTTCTTGCCGATTCTTCTCCATAGATACTGCTTTCCGAATCGGTGGTAAATGTTAAAAATATGTATTGACGTTTCAAAAGTGCTTCTCGAAGAAGTCTAATTGAATAAATAAATGTTTGAGTTTGAGTTTGAGTTTAAATAAATACTTAAAATTTACTAATATTATACGGTTTAACAATTACAAACTTATTTCTTACATTCATTGGAAAAAGAAAAAACGATATATATAGAGTTCTCTTTATAGTCTGCAGAAATGCTGAAATAAAATGATGTGTTATTATGTAGTTGAACAGATACCAATTATTTCAGTCACCTACAAAGTCTTCTTCGTCATATGCTGGTGATGATGATACCGAACTTATGATGGACGAGCTTCTAATGGCACCGACAATAACAGGACCTACCACGTTAAGACCACTTTTACCAAGGTAGCTACCGTTGTTTTAAATATACTGAAATACGTTTAACTAAAGTGACTTATCAATGTATGTTGTTTTCAGAGATGTATTTAGAAGAAGACTAGAACCATTATTAGAAGAAGAGTGCTCTGACAGCGGCAGTGAAGACAATAAGCCTACGCCTACCAACTCGGATGACCAGGTGAATATCTTAAATCACAGAACTTATCTAAAGAAAACTTAAGAATGTTCATTGTCATTTATGTTTAGTAAATGTATCCAAGAATGATGTGGAAGGCCTTTTTGAGTCTTGTAGATCCATCAATATAGTGTTCAACATAATTGTATTAGTCCTTAAGTAATAAATGTTTATGAAACTTCAGATGCAGTAATCTACTTCAACATGTTGGATACCATAGCATGTGAATGATAAGACGATTAATGTGCTTGTTGCATGATCCAAAATAACGATTTTCTATAATTTTAGGTTCTTCTCGGGGTTCCGCATTAGATTGTTTTAAATTTTGTATTATTTTCATACGTTAGACTTACTCTGGGGTTATTGGCAAATGTGAATAGAAAGTAGATAGGTTGTAACTCACATTGTGACTGGTCCGCTGGTGCGGCACTTGACGCAGGGCAGCGAGTTTGGCCCCGATGCTGACGATTGTTGCGACGCGCCGCACCTACCGCCCTCTGCTTCCGAGCCGGGTGAGTTATGTAGTGTATGGCATATATCGATGATATAGTGATTATGTTTAGAAAAAAAGCGATGTCATAATTGATAATGGCACAATCAATAACAGTATTTTTATATGAAAATCTAATGCTAATGAAATACGTGATAATGATAGAATCATAATATTATTAAAATGATAATAATTTATACCCAAATAAATATAATATGTTAAAATTAAAATGTTGTTTAACGACTTTTGGTACAATTTTAAAAATGTTATTTGTCTTATTAGGCATGTAATGTTATGCATGATAAAATAGTAACGTTTTGATGTCCATACATAGCATGGAAATAGGTGTTACCTTCAAAATCCACCCTTTACAATTATTTTTTTATATAAGATCATTTGGTGTATTTATTGTTGTGTTTGGTTGTTAATAATTCGTAATGTAATTGTTTAGATATTTTAATAATTTATATTTATGCAGTTATTCAATATTTTCTTCAATTTAGTAGCTTTAAAATCCTTAAAATATTTATGATCGGTAAATAATAATCTTCACACATAGCTGCCGATTCCTAACTTTTTATAAGATCCAGTCGGTTCGATTTCAACCGAGACGTCCCTCAGGAATAACTGAACTTCCCACCCATGGAAAATTTATTCAAAAGATTATTTTAACATACTTTGTAGCTAACTAGGTGAAAAATAACAACTAGTAATAGAAAGTACTATTCCAGAAGCAGGGGACGGTGTGCGCGGCGCGGGGGTCGCGGCGGATGGCGCGGGGCGTGGCGCCGCATGCGACCTGAGTCCAGACCGGACTCCTACCAACGAAGTGCCTTCGATACCCTTACAATCTGGTGAGTTTTGCACATAAAGACATAAAGTTAGAAATATTGTGTCAGGGAGTTACAGAAATTAGTCAATCTCTTTTAATAAAAGGCAGAATCGCTACAGGATTGATATAATATAATTAATCTATCCGTTATACATGGCAGCATTGCTAGGTAATTTTACAGAAATGCTAAAAGAAACAGTATCCAATAATACATTGTACGAAAACTTATTTTATAAAATAAATTTGAATCACATTTTGTAGATACGTCCCGTCTTTCTCTACATATTTAACCGTACCATACTGCCAATAATTTTGCAGATAATCAAATTGGTGTTATTCTAGTTTCAAAAGAATATGTGGAACGAGTGTCTGTTGGCGGCGGCCGTCGGGACTCGCTCAGTTCAGCCAGTACCCCCTCCACACTCGAACGCACCACCATACACAACCCCACACCGATGCATCAGCTGTCACCAGGTTGGATATTAAATAATAAATAAAAATAAATAAATAAAATTCATTTATTTCAGGCCACATAGCCCATATTGTATTAGTAAAATCTTATCCTAGTGTTAGTATTACAATTACCTATTATCTACATACATTTATTTCTATATATATATTATTATATATAGATATTGATAACATAGAACTTCACCAAGAATTAGTAATCTTAAATGTTTTGAATAGGTATAAAACTAAGTGAAATTCAGTAAGTTTTCCTGTTATTCAGTGGTATTGTATTGTTAAATTGATCTAACTATAAGTAAATATTCTCTTTATTTTTTGCTTTGTTTATTTAATCTGTCGTTATTAATTTCCATCTGAACTATTTCTTTAATAGACGATTTATTTATTCACAAAAAATAAACGATGCCCAAACATTCTTCTAAATATAATTGATACAATCAATGTAACTTCGTTTCCCGCAAGCCATTCAACAATCGAAACATTACTTATTTATAATATTTATTTTTATTTATTTATATTTTATTTAGAAAAGACAAATAAATTTAAAAATAACAAACAATCTACAGCTTCGGAGGCAGTCCCAGAGCAAGCACCAGCGGACCGTCCGGCGACGCCCGAGCGCCTCACGCCGCGGGCGGAGATGCGCCTCGCGCTCGACCAGGGGAGGGACATGCTGGCGGAGCAAGAGAAGTCCTTGGTGAGATTTATAAAACAGATAACTAAATAGTTACGTTGTGTGATAGGTTTTGTCTTAAAAGAGATTTTAGCGACCCAAATTGAAGTATCAGATAACCACCAAAAATCAAATATCTTTAAGGCGAAATACAATCGTGTTTGTGCACCTTTTGGGCTACGCCCCCAGGGTGGAGCATAAGAGCGCGCGGGACGCTTCACGAAAATCCCCTCACCACGCCACACAACTGAATAGATGACGGAAACATACGGAACTAACGGAGGTTCAATGAACTTTACTTATATTCTTATATTCGCGCGGTTAAAGCTGAGTAAAGCGATGCGGCAACGTCTTTTCGTTGCCGGGCCCATCGGACTAGAAAAATCGACCTTTGTTCCTTTGCACGAAGGTCGATTTTTAATTGGTTCAAATCTGGTTACAAAAAGTGAGCTTGTGACTAAATTATTTTATGATGTAATTATTTGTTATTGTTAGAATTGTCGCTACCTACGTTACTAGCTTATTTGCAAATCTTTGTAAACAAAATTTATAGTTTTTCGACATGGGGACTTTACGTACAATTATATGATAATAAAAATACATAATAGAATAATGCTATTTACGTTTGGTTTTTTTACATTTTTATCGGTTTTAAAAGATTTAAAAAAAACGGGTTTTTGTTTTTATATCATATTTATTGAAAAAAAAAAAACAATAATAGACAAAAAATATTATTTACAATTTTCATTATTTTTGAATAAATATATCCGACATTTTCATCAGATATTTTCGAATGCTGGTTTTGTTACCATTTTATTGTTCCAATGTTTATCTTCTTGATACGACTTCTTCTCCTTGTTCCGTAAATAAATATGTCTCTTGCCCGTTACTTTGAGCTATCCTTGTACATTGAGGTGCTGAAACAACCATAATAAGTTATAATAGGAGAAAAATTCATTGATAATACATCTTATAATACCACGATTATTATAAAGACACTGTCATCAAAACTAGAAAAAATTGCACAGCTGTGTACGTTCCTTTGTCGCTTTATTATCCTAGCCCGTAATAAACTCGATTGTCGGCGTCATACATAGCAAACTTTCTGAGAAAATCGTTCTTTTGTTTGCAAAATTTTACGGTTGACCGCAATTATTATAACAAGTGCTTTTATAAAAATTAGTAAAAAATTTCGCAGCTGTGTCCGTTCGTTTATCGCTCTATTGTCCTAGCTCGTAAAAAAGTCGATTGTCGGCATCATAGTTACATAACTACAAATTTTTCAAATATTTTTTATATAAAATTTATAAGTAATTATGCTTATGCATAATATGCAAATAGTATTCATAAAAACAAATTAAAAAATTACTCATACATACATTCATTCGAATTGATATTTGATATATGTATAAATAAATATCCTTTATCTAGTATAAGTAGCTTTATATGTATATAATATCTAATTTTGCCCCTTGTCTTGGGATTGCTCACATGTGTATAGAATTGTTAGTAGATCAGCAATAAGCCTAAAATAGCATGATATCTAATAAGTAAAAAAATTACAATTACCGGTGCAGTGAATACAATAAAAAAAAAACAAAAAAGTTATACGCAATAGGGTTGAAATAAAAATTGTTTCTGATCTCACTGGTAATTACCTACCAGTCAGTGATAACTTTTACTAGTCTGAAATATTCCACTTCAATCAAAATAATATCTTCAATCTTATGACTTATAAATAAATGATATAAAAATAAACTTACACAAAAAAAGTACTATGTGAAACTGTCTGAAGATCCACATCAGTTTCTGGTAATCATGGTTTGTCTTTTATTGCGTCCTGGCTTGCAAGCTGCTCATCGGATTTTTCGTGGTCGCGCTTCGCTGTTAGAAATAAACATACATACACAAATCAGTGGTATATTTATTGGAAAATGAAATCTCAAAAAACAACTAAAACATTACTTATTTATACCAATAATAAAATTATAAATAAAAATAAAGACAGAGTGCATAAAATTATAAAATCTTGATTTGTGCGTTGCTAAATTCAGACTTTGTAAACATATATGTACTAATACAAAAATCATAAATAGGTACCTAGTAATCAAATTATAGGAAGATGAAATCTCAAAATATGACTAATAAATTACTTATTACAAAATATAAAAATAACTATCAAATTTTCATTTATGCGTTACTCAATTTAGACTTGTAAACATATATCTAGTAATCAAAATATTGGAAGTTGAAATCTTTAGACTTGTAGCGACCGAAAGACATAATAAATATAAATAAGCATGATAAACATTAAACTTACCTATTTAGGTTCAATAACTGTAGTTTATCTTCATCTGCCTTCGCAACATTTTCTTCCTAATGTTCTCACCATCAATGTTTTGGCCACCAAAATTCACTATGTTTATGAAAAACTTTAGTAACACTAACACTAAATCACGTATGCGAGTAGACATCGGCACCGCGCGAAAAAGTTGTACAGGACTGCTCTCTAAGACGCGTTGGCGTCGACTAACAGGAGGCAGAACGGCGGAAGCGACCGGCCTGCGCGCAATTTTGTGCTCATAATTTATAAATATATTTTTTTTAAATTACTGATGTATTAATTGAAAAATCTAATCCCATACGTCCTTCAAGAATTGAATGGAAGTGGATGTGGATAAAGTTTCATTGATATTACTTTACTATTGTCCAAATGAAATTGATTCTCCGTTTAATTTTTGGGCAACTTCACAACGTTTTTCTATCGAGGCAAATTTTGTCAATCGTGTTTCGGTTCCCAAACGTCACTAAACAAACTCTTCAATTAAATAAATCGATAAATAAAAAAAATCTAATTCAAAGTTTTTGAAGAAAAAAATTAATTCTCCGTGCGCTCGAAACGTCTGTTTTGGGTCTCATTTCGCCTTAATAATAACACTAGTTGCACACAGTTTTCTTATTTATTCTCCACAAGAGCCTTCCTTGATTCTTAGCAAAACCGTTAAAAAACCGAAACCGAATTGGTCAAGTTTATGCTCAGCAGCACATTTGGCGATATATTTTAATTATATAAAAAACTAGCTATGCCCCGCGGTTTTGTCTCGTTTCGCGTAGCCTTCCTCGATAAATAAATGTGCTATCTAACACCGAAAGAATTTTTCAAATCGGAACAGGAGTTCCTGAGATTAGCGCGTTCAAACAAACAGACTTTTCAGCTTTATAATATTACTAGCTTTCCACCCGCGGCTTCGCCTGCTTTGACTAAAACCTAATAAATTATATACTAAAACCTTCATCCAGAATCACTCTATCTATTAAAAAAACCGCATCAAAATCCGTTGCGTAGTTTTAAAGATTTAAGCATACAAAGGGACATAGGGACAGAGAAAGCGACTTTGTTTTATACTATGTAGTGATTAATTAATTATAGATATTTATTGAATATGGCATGTGGTGTAGGGTGGCGGGTCCGACCACTGGTCGTTTCGCGCGGCGTGCCAGCGGTCGCTGGTGCGGCGCGTGGCGAGCGCGGACGCGGTGACGCTCTGCCGCCGCACCGCCCCGCATACTACTTCGCACAGTTCTGTATATGCTTGGAAAGGTATATTTGTGTTCATCTCATTTATTTATTTATTATTTATTTTCTCTTTAATAGTTGTACAAAATAGGCTCAACTATATAGGCATTTTTTAGATGCTTTGCTAAATATTACAGTTTTAAATTTATTAGGACTGTGATCTTGTGAATAACTCGCATTGCAATCGCACTACCTCTTCATATAATTTCCAAGACAGTATTAAGTAAGTTTAGAAATATTGCTCCTGAATCTGACATTCTGTTAGTTCTTTTTACAACAGAATGAGAATGTGTAAATAATAAAATAAACAGGTTCAAAAGATAAACAACGTGACTATACAGAATTAACTCATCGAAATACACACAATGTATTTCTAAAACAATAAAAATCTAACAGACTTAACACATTATTAAAACCAAATAACGCAATCATCCCCAGCTCCAGAAAACGAAACGAAACTTATGGAGATGGAGCAACTGGCACGAGCGGAAGCTCAGACGATGCGTTCGCGGACGCGATCTCAATGCCAGAACGGGAAGATGTGAGTATTCACACTTATTCATATTAATATTTTAGACTAGCTGTGCCCGCGACTTCGTCCGCGTGGAATAGTGACTACATAGTAGTTACTACTATGGGCGTAGCTAGCCATAGGCTCAAGGTGGGGCAACAATAAAAATCATGTTCATGTTCATGCATGTTCATGTTCATCGGTCATCGGTAATCGATCATCGGCCATCGGTTATCGGTCATCGGTCCAATATGTTCATACTCATGTTCATCGGTCATCGGTCATCGGTCATCGGTCATCGGTCACCGGTCACCAGTCATCGGTCACCGGTCATCGGTCATCGGTCATCGGTCATCGGTCATCGGTCACCGGTCATCGGTCATCGGTCATCGGTCATTGGTCATCGGTCATCGGTCATCGGTCATCGGTCATTCATTTTCATTTTCATTTCCATTTCCATTTCCATTTCCATTTCCATTTCCATTTCCATTTCCATTTCCA
>CAJQZM010040340.1:3698-33438 GCA_907164665.1 Colias nastes | reverse complement strand
TCTGAGAATCGGCCAACATCTATTTTTCATATGTACCACGGGCGAAGGCGGGGCGGACCGCTAGTTATATTATACGATAATAAGATAAAGATTTTTTTCTATTATACATATAATTTAAACGATTTTTCATATTTTTCCTATATTACAGTGCGGTCTACAACTGAACGGTTTGCGCCTATACGCACAGCACTTCCGCAGAGTGCACCCGGACAAGAATCGAACCAAGTACCCGGCCATGAAAACCCCGGCCATGTGCGAACAGTGCGGACGTATATTTCAGGTTAGTATTAAATTGTACATATGTGCCGGGCACACGTGTCAGAAGTGAAACTTCTTTGGCAAGATTGAAAGGTATCAAATTCGTCGCCTTATACCATGACGTGACGGTATTGCCATGACGCGACCTTGAAATTTTACTTTCAACGCGCTTAAAGATTTTTCACTTCAAAAAATTTGAGCCGTCACGTCGTTCCTGGCAGATGTGAAACATCGACATTATTTTGTACGACGAATTTAGTGAAAACACTACTGCTTGAATATATTATGTATAGCATCATTTTGGTATCTTTAAATCGTGCCAAAGAAGTTTCACGTCTGACACGTGTGCTCGACATGCACGCTCTTTTTTTTATAAATAAATAAAATAATAAAAATTCTTTATTGACGATATGATTGAAAGATTTTACATTTTGAAATATTGAAGTCTCTGACTCCCAAACTAGGTAAAAAACCTGTATGTCAGGAGTCAGCGCCCTCTTCCAAAGAGTATTCAAGAAATGCCAATAAATATTATTTTACAACTATTCCAATTTATGTGTATGAACATATATTTTTTCTATCTTTCAGAGCATATTGTAGATTTCTTTTATCTATTTATCTTTATCTATCTTTTTTTCAATCTTTCAGAGCAATGCGCTGCTAAAAGATCACATGTGGGTGCACACAGGCGAGAAACGTTTTAAATGCGATCGCTGCGACAAAAGTTTCACGCAAAAAACAAACCTCGTGTTTCATATGCGTGTGCATAGCGCTACGAGACCGTCTTACGAGTGCCCAGTTTGTGGGAAACACTTTGCGTTCTATAATAATCGGCGTCGGCATATGTTTGTGAGTATTTTTCTAAAAAATATGGGTTGAGGATGACGAGGATGGTTTAAAATTGGTAAGAGGATGGTGAGGATGGCGGGGATGTGATGAGGATGACGAGGATGGATTGAGGATGACGAATATATGTTGAAGATGGGTTGAGGATGATGAGGATGGGTTGAGGATGACAAGGATACGTTGAGGATGGCTAGGAAGGCTTGAGGATAGAAGTTATAGGGTGAGGATGGAAGTTATGATGTTAGCATAGGTTAACTTGAAGATAATATGTAGTTGTTTGTCGAGGATAGATAAATTTCAAGTAATAAGACAAACCTCGTGTTTCACATGCGCGTGCATAGCGAGACCGTCTTACGAGTGTCCAGTTTGTGGGAAACACTTTGCGTTCTACAATAACCGGCGAAGGCACATGTTTGTGAGTATTTTACGGTTTGAGGATGGAAAATATGGGTTGAGGATGACGAGGATTTGTTGAGGATGATGAAGATGGGTTGAGGATGGCGAGGATGTTTATAATCGATATATGTTTATTAGTCGATTGGTTGATTATTTAATTCATCGATTCATTAATTATAAATCTGATTGATATACCGTTTGATTCAACGATCAATCAATTGATTTTATTCGTTTGATTGATTGTTCGATTGTTTATTCCTTCGATTGATTGATGGTTTATTCGTTCGAATGATTGATTATTTATTCGTTCGATTTATCCTTTTGTTCAAACAGATCCACACCGGTCTCAAACCTTTCAAATGCGACACTTGCGGCAAAGCGTTCACAACGTCTGGCGAACTGCGTGCGCATGTTGAACATGTTCACTTGAAGAAACCGTGGCCGAAACGGTCGAGACGTGCTAATGAGGACGCCTGGCGTTGCTTGCAGAGTGTCGAGGATTAACGGGGGTGAGTATATAGGTGGGAAAGTGGGAATGAAGTGGGTGATGAAGGGGTTGGGGGGAAGAATACGTGGGATTAGGTAATTAGTGAATAAAAGGGGGGGGTTACAACTATTGGTAGGATATATGGGGAAAAATGTGGGGAGGTAAGTTTCTAAGGGGAAAATGTGGGGGGATGTGTAAGTAGTTAAGAAAAGGGGGGATTAGGTATAGGTAGGATATAGTGTACTTGATTAAACCGTGGCCGAAACGGTCGAGACGAGCTAATGAGGACGCCTGGCGTTGCTTGCAGAGTTTCGAGGATTATGTGGGGTGAGTATATAGGTGGGAAAAGGGGGGAGGAATAATAGGAGGGGTTGGTAGTGAAGAAAAAGGGGGGTTAATCGGCTATAAGTAAGATATAGTGCACTTGAAAAAACTATGGTCTAAATGGTCGAGACGAGCTCTAATGAGGACGCCTGGCGTTGCTTGCAGAGTGTCGAGGATTAGTGGAGGGTGAGTATAAAAAGAGGGGATATGGGAAATAGGGATTAAAATGTAAAAAAGGGGAGTAGCTTCGTTAGTTAATACAGTGGAGGTTACTTAAGTAGTGAAAAAGGGGGGGTTAGTTAGATATAGGTAGGATATAGTGCACTTGAAGAAACTATGGTCTAAATGGTCGAGACGTGCTAACGAGGACGCCTGGCGTTGCTTGCAGAGTGTCGAGGATTAACGGGGGGTGAGTATATAGGTTGGAAAGTTGGGATGAAGTGGGTGATGAAGGGGGTGGGGGGAAGAATACGTGGGATTAGGTAATTAGTGAATGAAAGGGGGGGTTATTCAACTATTGGTAGGATATATGGGGAAAAATGTGGGGAGGTAATTTTCTAATGGGAAAATGTGGGGGGATGTGTAAGTAGTTAAGAAAAGGGGGGGTTAGGTATATGTAGGATATAGTGTACTTGATAAAACCGTGGCCGAAACGGTCGAGACGAGCTAATGAGGACGCCTGGCGTTGCTTGCAGTGTCGAGGATTAGATGGGAGTATTATATAGGGGTAGAGAGGGGCGATATTTTTATTCTTACGTCCTAACTTGAACTGATTTGTATTTTGTTAACGAATTTATATGAAAATTATTTGTTTTTTTTTTTCAGGTAAAATTATAAAGGATCTTGATGGAGAAATGCATTTTAATACAAAACATTCGTATAATATTATATAAAAATAATAAAGAAAATTTCCTAAAAATACTGCGTCTAGATGATTTTTTTTTTGTGTAAAAAAAGAATGTGTTATTTGCTAACTAAATTGTATTTTTTAACACGCTGTTATTGGCTTCACCTGTATGTTTGTATACCGACTCCTTTACACTCGATTTTGTTAAACGGACAGATTTAATTCAAACTTTGTACACTTATCAAGGGTCGGTGACAATACAATAATTTCATGAGTTTGAGCGTGTTTTATATTGTTTATTATGGTATTTATTAAAAAATGTAATACGTTTAAACAGTATTGGCCGATTAAGAAGAGCTGGAACGTCAACACATTCACACATTGCACATGTGTAGTGTCTGTGAAGACGCGCGCGGCGTGACGTCATACTGCATACGCATCATGAAAAGTCTGTCTGTCTCTCTCGCGCGCAGACTAGCTTATGAGGGTGAAGGGGACAATTATTGTTTTTATGTTGCAATTGTTTATAAATACAGGGTGATGTAATTTAAACAAAGACGTTAGGTATATCTGTGCCGCCAGTGAATATGGGAATAACTCAAAAACAGCACTTTACAGGAGAGACAAAAAACTATATATCAATAGTAAATCTTCATAACTTCAAATTTTTAAGCTTGTATGGGTAAGATATTATGATGTTAGACTTTAGTTTTACATATGGACACATATTGTAACAACCCCATAAATATACTTTTTTCGTGTTTTTTTGTAGTTGTTGCCTTATGAACGAGTACTTCATGGAATAACTCAATGTATTCACATAATTTTTTTTTTACTCTTTGCAATATAACGACTTATGCCCTAATGCACGATGTTCATAATGTTATAACACGACTTATATTATTGCCAGTTTTGGTTTTATAGAAATGATGCGACTTATTATGCTTGAAATTTGTGTACTTTATGACTCAATTGAGACCTTTTAGTGGAACAAGCATGCACGTAGCTTGAAAAACGAATGAAATCAACGAGTTTTTAATCGTTATTACATAATAAAAACAAAACAACATTTAGGTATTTATGCATTTAATAAAAATTAAAATTTAAAAACATGAAATGCTGAGGCAATTGTAAGAATTAGTAATGTAATTAGTAAAAATAATTATGTAGATTCATCTCGATCTTCCTCCGCGTACATTAATATGTTTAAATCAGGATCTTCTTCTGCGATTTCATCCTTAGATGTTTTTAGGTTCTTGTAAACATCGTGACACTCACTATCAATAAAAGGCAATAAATCCAAAAGATCCTTCTTTTTCTCATGATTTATTGGCAGTGGCGTTTCCGAAATGACAGATAACGTCAAGGGAAGATTTTTACTTCTTCCGTGCCTTTTGAAAGATAGTTCTAGGAATTCAGATTCATTATTCAAATCTTTTTTATACTGCACCAAGAATTCGTCAGTTTGAGTGTACCTGAACCAAGTTATATCAGGCCAGTTTACTTTCTCTTTAACAGAGTTCATTTTTCGTAAAACCATTGGTCCTTTAAGGAGATTCTCGAAGTTGTAAAATTTATTTAAGGTCATCTCCCTTACAGTGAATTGACCTTTTCTTCCAGCAGATCGAACCATTTGGTAATAGTCTCTCGGGAGATGTATGGCGGTAACTCGTTTCTTCGCTTTTTCAATGACAGAGTGATCATAGTCGCATTCCATGTGCGTACGTCCAGGTACTAAAAATTTATGATCAATGACTTCGATGTGAGGACATTCTTTCATTATAGTTAAAAACATGGCAGCTACAAAAGAGTTTTTATTTTGACCGCCACAAGTGTCAGAATCCATACTTAATATTATAAATGCGAAAGTAACTCTGTCTGTCTGTCTGTTACTCAATCACGCCTTAACTACTGAACCAATTTGCATGAAATTTGGTATAGAGATATTTTGATACCCGAGAAAGGACATAGGATAGGTTTTATCCCGGAAATCCTACGGGAACGGGTTTTTCTTTGAAAACGCGGGCGAAGCCGCGGGCGGAAAGCTAGTATAGAATAATTTTCTTTACTTTCAGTGGTAATTTTTTTATATAGTCATATAGACATGATGCTATCTGGTTTCCACCACGTTTTCCAATGCCTTCATGCCACATGTAGCATGTTGCTTTTTTATCTTTACAGTCATGAATGGTCAAATTAAATGTCCAAAGATTTCTTTTATAAAACGCCGTGCCAGCAGAGAGTAGCGGTGTCGGAAGACATTGCTGGAGATCGAACGTCAATACTACAAGCGACTCATCAGACTGTGACAATATTTTGTCATTTTTCTTTTGTTCGTACGCTTTTGTAGCTTTCTCATGATGTTCATTTAATTCCTTCGTGAGATTTTCTTTATCAGCCGTTGTTTTACAATATTGTATTTTAGCTTGTAACTTGTCACATTTTGTGCAAGTATCTATTTTTGGAGGTTTAAAAGATAAGTTTTCACTACGAAATATTTTTGTGTATATAGTTTTACACACATGCTCATTTACTGGAATATCGGAGCAATATAATGAATACATCTTGTCTAGAGTGAGAGTACTTGGCAAAAACTTTTTCGAAGTCTTGTTCCTGCCGTAGTGACTTTCATATTGTGGAAAAGACAAAATATGCCGGCGAACTTTTTCCAGATCTTCATCAGACCACTTAGGTATTGAAGAAGTTCCTCTACTAGTTTCCGGTAACATACCGGTTTTAGTTTCTCTTTTCTTTATGGCTTGTAAGAAAATAAACTTTGGAGTTTCATCAAATATGGTCATAAAACACTGTTTGCATACTTTCTCATGTAATTCTGTACCATAATGAATATGGTAGCCAAATGAAGAAGATCTATTTTTTACCGGATTCTTTCTTTATTTATTATTTATTTTTTCTTCGACAGTAATCAGTGAACATATGTATTGAACTCTTTTTTCATATGACCCTAGTTGCCAATACCTTTCAAATAATTCCTTTCTGACTTGTTCTGGTACTTTGTTTTTACAATTATATCTACATATGCTCAGTTCTTTCATTTGCCTAGCTGGGCGTTCTTTACCATATGAATGTCCCGTGTTTCTACGATATTTATTTTCTTGTTTTTTACTTCTAGAAATTTTTTTTGAAGGACGTGGTTTGGTCGGAGTAGTTTTATTGACAATTGTTCTTAATTTATTTACTACGTTACTGGATATTTCTGATGTATTGGCAGCCTCATCCTCACTGACGTCAGATTCGGGTACATAATATTATCTACTACTTACTATATTCGACGAGATACTTCGCGGCACGCGGATAAGAATATTTTTTTACTTTACCTAGGTTAATTAATTATGTAATCATTTTAATAAGTTTTGTAAACAAAATGTAAACGCCGTAAGTTAAAATTTTCATACATAGCTGAACAATACAGCTTTTATTGTAATGTAGCCTTAGGTATCTCTTACGTGCTAGGGTTTCGCTTGTATTGTTTCTTGTGAGTGAGCGCACGTGTTATTTGTATTGTTTATATCGTTATTTTGAATATGACATGAAATTTAATTATTATTTGATAATTGAATGATTATCAATACTATATTACAATTGATTATGAGAATAAATAATTAAGTTCATCGAGTGAGTTACTTTTAAATTGTAATTTTACATATAAATTATGAGAGCTTTTATAATTATATTTATCTACAACGCACTCATTTTACAATTCAAGTCTACAATAATTAAACTAGAGGCATTTATTTTTGAACATACTGTATAGTAAAATTGCATATGTGTGAGTACTGTGAAGATGCCAGCTTTCCTTAATCGGCCAGTATTTATTAAGTAATTTTAAGGGGATTTTTGTCACTAATTTTATTGTATTTATATTATTTATTTATTTGTAGTTATATGCTTAATACACTGTCAAAATTTTAAGTCGAATATTTGTTTTATTATGTACTTTTTATATATTATTAAAAAAATAAATGTACCTACTTTGGATGCTAAAGGCACATTCTTAAGGGCCCTTAGTAGGTGAAAACGGCAAAATGGACTATTATCTATGAGCTATAATTGAAAATATTGAAGTTTTTTCGCACTGAAATTTCTAATATGTATTACATAACGTATGTGTGATGGGATGACTGTTTCCAAAACACGATTGGATAAATTTTGCTCGATAAAAAATATCCTGAAGTAACCTCTAAAATATCATATAAATGCTCATTACAACCGTATTTTACCATAATAATTCATATAAAATCACAAATAGGCACATAGGTATTTACCTTCTCGATTTCGTGACTGTTTTAGATTTAGAAAATACTAAATATTTTCATTCGCTTTTTGGTAAAATGTGAATGGCGCTTACGATTTTTAGTTTCGAGCAGGTTGATACCAATTCTTATTACCTATTCGAAATTAGATAATGTGTATAAAAAATTAAGCTATAGTTTATCTGGATCGAAATCGATCCAATCGTTTTTACCGTAAAGAGCGTCAAAAATCTCATTTCACATACTTATATTTAGTGATTTCAAATTAAATAATAATTTAAGAAAAAAAAAAACTGTTTTTAAATTGTTTTTAAGCCTCTTTTAGTATTAAAATTGATTGTTAGTTTTATGTTCTATGTGGAATACAAAAAAGAGAGCGTGTGTGCCGAGAACACGTGTCAGAAGTGAAACTTCTTTGATTCAAAGATATCAAAATCGTCGTCTTACTCCATGACGTGACGGTATTGCCATGAGGCGACCTTGAAATTTTACTCTCAACGTGCCTAAAGAAGTTTCACTTCAAATATTAAAAAATTATCAAATGTATCTATTTTATCAAATTCTTTTATCCACCATTAAACTACATCTATTTCTGTATATGTCACAATTTGATCAGTCACTTTATTAAGTGCCTAGGCTCTTTATTAAGCGGCACTGATTAATTAACTGCCTGAATGATAACCAGTCAATAGCCATTTAACGATTTGACTTTCATTGAATAGAGTAATAAAACAAAAAAAATGAAATGAAATAATGTATTTTTTTTTTGACTTTGTAAATATAATTCTCAGAAACGGCTTGACCGATTTTGATGAAGTTTTCTGTGTTAAGTAGATCTGAGAATAGGTAAGTTAGTTAAATGATAAAAGTAATCTATGTATATTTTTTTAGTAAATGTTTAAATGTATGTCTGCTTCAGCATTATTATTAAATAATTATTATATGTATAATAATTTTAATTCTATATAATATTACTAATATTATATTAGGTAGAAATTTGTTTCGTAATTTTAAAGATTAGGTATATGACGTCAAATAATATTATTTTCCATATATGTATTTATTCAAAATCTATACTAATGTTATATGGCTGAAGAATTTGTTTGTTTGAACGAGCTAATCTCAGGAACTACGGATCCGATTTGAAAAATAATTTCACTGTTTTCTTTATTTTTTTAATTTATGCATTTTTAACCGATTTGAAAATAAGGTGTAGATCCTCAATTCAATTGTATTTTTTTTTGGCTTTGTTACCGCAGAACTTTGTACTGGATGAACCGATTTTGATAATTCTTTTTGTATTTAAATTTCTTTAAGTTCTGACAATTTAACCCGTGACGCGTCCGGCGCACAGCCGGCACCGATCCCGATAGTGTCAAGGGAGTTCACGAAATCTAGCTTTTTTATGACTACCGAGTTTGAAAATTTTATTTACCCTATTGTTCTATAATTATATGCCATGTATGATATATTTTTGGAAAGAGGAAGAAACTAGTTATAGCATAAAAATGTAATCATGACGATATATTTTTTCTATAAAATTATAAAAAATTGATTTTCTTTTGTTTTAATTTTAATTGCTTACATACTAACACTTACATGATAATGCTGAGTCATCAAATGATCATATTCACGTTTTCATATCACTACACGATTGCCAAATACATTCACTTATATTTTCACACATTTAACACAACGTATTTCACTATGAATAATAACAAATCTCCATTATTCACAAACAAGAAAAAAAGCGCCATTTTGCGTCTTCCGCACTGAAAAGTTGAGACACTTTTTCACTGAGTATTCTTCAAATATCCCTAAAACCAATATCATAAACGTATTCTACGTAAAATTTCCAGTAATATACGTCTCAATTATCACTCATCTAATTATTCCTCTCGGCATAATTCACAATCCAAATATTCGTTGAACAAGACAAATGTCACAAACTATGGCCGATGACGCAACTCAATCAATGATTCACTTTTTTTTTTTTATTTTGTGGTTTTAGTCTTTATTGCCAGCGTCGGAGTCGTACCGATTCGAATTAAAAATGTATAAGGCATAGACAAATATTTTTTATACTGGAAACATTCACTTGTAAGCAGCTACAGGTGACCTTCAAAGTCATTGGCCGCGTTATGAACAGTCGTTGTTACACAGGACGCTACAGTACAGTTTTAGTTATGAGCAACCGCCTGTACATAGGACGCGTCACGGGTTAAAAACGGCCGCCTTTTTAGGCCGCCTTTCTATCTGCAAGAAAACTTCCACAAGAAATGTCCGACAGTCTGTCTGACAGCAGCTTGCAAGTCTACTTGCAGGTGGAAACGCGGAATTAGACTTGCAAGCTGCTGTCAGACAGTCTGTCGGACATTTCTTGCGGAAGTTTTCTTGCAGATGGAAAGGTGGCCTTAGTTTTTTGTAAAAAAAATTATTGATCTGAATATATTTAACTAGCTGCTCCGCGCGGTTTCACCCCCGTGGCTCCTGTTGGTCGTAGCGTAATGATATATAGCCTATAACCTTCCTTGATAAATGGGCTATCTAACACCGAAAGAATTTTTCAAATCGGACCAGTAGTTCCCGAGATTAGCGCGTTCAAACAAACAAACAAACAAACTCTTCAGCTTTATAATATTAGTATAGATGTTATTTAAATAATTTGCTTATTCGATATATTTAGATATTAATAAATAAAAAATACGTGTGTCACTCGAGGACTGCCGCGGTTGCGCTATTGCATAGCATCGCATCGCTGTGCCCACTGGAGTGGGGGGGTGTTAGGTTTTCTCGTTACGGAATTTTTATATTCGGTCACCGCGCTCAGTCTGAGATGAAAGCTATGCAATAGCTTAAAAAATATGTACAGTATTAAATTTTAGTTTTAATATTTATAACAATGTGTGTATAATATTTAATAATTTATATTTGTATAGGATAATTTGTGTTGTATTTATAAGGATTTCTTTAGTTTTAAATGTTTAAAGTAGTATAAATTATAAAAAAATAATTTTTAGTAGAAATGTACATTTTTATTTATTTCGTAGTCTGTCTGTTGTATTATAAGGTAAGCTTTCCTGATTATTTATATTAAGGTATTGTAGTTTTAATTATTTTTAAAATATCAAATGAAACACAATAGTAAATTTTTTTCCGATCGGAATAGTTATAATTTTCGCGGAAATTCCAACATTCCGCTTACAAATAGATTGATACATAATCCACCAATGATATACAGGGTGTCCCACTATACTAAGAGCGAAGGTTCTTGTAGACTTGCACACACTGATCAAGTAAAAAATACATAAACAACAAAATTATGCCAAATTTTTCCTTAAAAATCATGTTTTCTTCTCTAGCTTCGCGCAGCCGGCATATACCGCTTCGCTAATGTGAGCATTTTGTCTAAAAAAACATAATCTTAAACGATAGCTCACGTGCGGGTGGCAAAGTTGGGCGGGTTGCTTGTTATGGGTGTACACATAGAGTTTTAAGAATTCATCTATTTGAATAAAAATGCATCTGGAATTTTATAAGAATTTTTTACGTACAGCGTGTGCAAAACTATAACCTCCATTGAGCTTAGCATACAAACGGTGGGACACCCCGTATATCGGCAATGATGTATGTCGGTATTATTATTTTCCAATTGGAATA
This sequence comes from Colias nastes, assembly GCA_907164665.1. NCBI lineage: Eukaryota > Metazoa > Arthropoda > Insecta > Lepidoptera > Pieridae > Colias > Colias nastes. The sequence continues at coordinate 22,346 of CAJQZM010040340.1, read as the reverse complement.
TGAATTGCTATTATTATTATTTATTAAGAAGAAAATATGAGTATTTTTTTAATATTTATTTGTCTATACTTTATGTAGCAAGCAGGTTTATTTACAAGACAAATCCAATGTAAAATAATGTGTTAACATAGATAATTTGAAGTGCAATCTTCATTTAAATGTTTTGGCATAATAGAATGGCTTAATTTTAAACAATGATATTATAAGTAGAAAGGATAGGCACGTCATAATGTGGCCAATTAGCCAGTATTTACCGTCTCTTTCGCGCGCGATAGTTGAATCATGCCATCTCACTTTGACGTCTAATCGTGTGTGCGAGTGTGTTTTTGAAGATCTACTGTCTTACCACAAAAAACTTTAGACAGGGTTTAACTTTAAGCGCGGGTTCTCTTTAATCTGGTTTTGTCGTATTTCACATAGACAACTATTAAAGTGACAGATCCCTGGTTTAAAGTTAGACTGTGTTTAAATTGTTTTGTGGTAAGACCAAGAATGTTTAGTTGGTCACCTATCTACTCCTTTTTACTTATAATCAGGGTTGGAAAAAATCATGATTTTTTGAAAAAATCATGATTTTTTGAAAAAATCGAATAAAGCACGATTTATTGAAAAAATCCTAATTAATCATTACTTTTTGATTTTTTCATTTTATTATTTAAGTAACTGTATTTTTGTGCGAAACGGAACGCGCCGTGTGCCTAAAGAGACAGTACGGGGATTTCCCTTTAGTCTAACGTGCTATTGAATGTCAAACAAACTTTTTCCAGTGGTGAAGCAATTGTTTGGAGCGATAGCTTCTTCAGCTGCTGTAGAAAAAGTGTTTTCTACATTTGGAATTGTTGACCCTAGTTTTTAATTAAGATATCTTAATCTGTTTTATGTTGATATCTGTGAAAGGAAGTAAAATTAAACCTTTTTGTTTTAATCATTGATTTTTATTGAAAAAATCAGTTGATTTAAATCATGATTTAAATCGTGATTTAAATCAAAATGATTTAATCGTGCCAACCCTGCTTATAATATTGTTGGTTTTAAATTATAATTAGGTAATATAGAAAATGAGTGTAATAGATTACTATTTATAATTTTGTATATTTATTAATTTGATTATTGCAATTGAATATATAGTATTTAGAAGTGTTTTTTATTTATAAATAATAAACCCAATTCCCTACTTTTTACTTTACATAAGTATTTTACCGATAAGCTATATTTAATATGTAAGTAGAATAATTTAAAAAGTTCTCGCATAAATGGAAATCGTTGATGATATGTCATAGATTCCAAAAGTAAGTGATACGTTAGTAATTTATTAGAACCTGAGGGGTGATTTTTTTCATAATAGACTAGCTTTCCGCCCGCGGCTTCGCCCAATAAATTAAATACTAAAACCTTCCTCTTTAATCACTATCTATTCAAAAAAATGTTGTGTGGTTTTATGAAACCACGGTAAAAGTGAAACTGTTCGAACGGTTCCGAACACTGCTTTATACCTACTCGGCAGCCGACCGTCACGCGACATGCGCTACACAGACCAAAAAGTTTGAGACGATGTAATAAAAGTTTCACTTTAAAAACAGCATCAAAATCCCTTGCATAGTTCTAAAGATTTAAGCTTACATAGGGACGGAGAAACCGACCCGTTTTATATTTTGTAGTGATCAAGAAGGCATATGCCTGTTTGAGAGAAACCTATTCACTCTCGCTTTGAAACGTTCAGGGTTATATGTTTTTGGAAAATTGATATGTTGATTCTACAGTTTAAGTAATGAAAATGACAATGAAACAATAATAATAATAATTAATTCATTTATTCAAGTAACTAACCAGGACTCATTTTCTTAGTAGTTAACAATTAATAACTTAAAAATTATGTTTGTAAAAATAATACAATTTATTGAAGTGAAACTTCTTTATCGGGGTTGGAAAAAAATTTAGTGTAACATTTTTTCGTTACGCGTGACATTTTTCCGTTACGCGCCATCTTTTTCTGATCACTGACCACGCGTGATTCGACGTATTTCTGTAAAGTTGCATACTTATAGTAAATTTTTATTTGAAAAATAAGGTCATAAAGAAGTTTCACTTCTTACGTGTGTACACTAGTACACGCACACATTTTTTTTTGACTACTAGGAATGCACTCCACCGCTACAAAGCTATCAATGAAGCTGACCAGCAGTCGAGCCGACTCGATATACCTACAACGCATGATTAGTGATTACATTGAGGCTGTCCCGCACACGGCGCACCAGGGATGTGCATCTGCATCATAAAAAAAGTTGTCAAGATATTCATTTCTTCTGTGATATCCCTACTTAATTTATAAATGCGAAAGTTACTCTGTCTGTCTGTCTGTTACGATTTCTCGCTTAAACCTCTCAACCGGTTTTGATGAAATTTGGCACAGACAATCTTTAGACCCTGAGAAAGAACATAGGCTACCTTTTATTGCGAAATATGTACACGGGAGAAGCCGGGGCGGTTCGCTAGTATTTCTATAAATAAGATTTATATTCGGGTAGTATGCCGTATAAACTGTGCGTATAAAGGTCATATAGAGGTAGATAATAGATCGAGGTAGAAAGAGATGGTAAGTATCGAAACTTTTTAAAACCACTATTGTCATAGAAAAAAACATAGAAACAACAACGTCAAAAATGACCCAATAGTTCAAAAAAATATTTTACAAAAAAATCGTAACTAAGTAACTAAAAATAAAAAAAAAAATGGAAAGAAAATCAAGAAAACCAAGGACAATGTGAGTATCATTATTATCACATTACTACATAGTATAAAAGAAAGTCACTTTCTCTGTCCCTATTTCCCTATGTCCCTTTGTATGCTTAAATCTTTAAAACTACGCAACGGATTTTGATGCGGTTTTTTTTAATAGATAGAGTGATTCAAGAGAAAGGTTTTAGTACCTATATAATTTATTAGGTTTTAGACAAAGCGGGCGAAGCCGCGGGCGGTAAGCTAGTTTATAAATAAATATCTTCTCTTAATTAATGGCTCCACCCAATAAAATAAATATCTATAAAATCAAGTACCTACATATTTCTACAGCTCATGTTTTTTTCTCATGCGGCATGCCTCACTTACCTATAAGTATTACCTATATAGTATATAGTAAACTTTCTTTCAAAACCGTTGGTTAGTTTTTAATGAAAAAGCAACAAACATACATCCATTTATCCTCACAAACTTTCGCATTTATAATATTGTTACTAGTAGGACTACTAATCTAAGTTTATACTGTATATAAAGCTGAATAGTTTGTTTGTTTGTTTGAACGCGCTAATCTCAGGAACTTCTGGTCCGATTTGAAAAATTCTTTCGAGGTTAGATAGCCCCTTTATCGAGGAAGGCTGTAGGTTATATTTAGTTTTTTTTTGAAAGAGTAACAAACCTTCGCATTTTTAATATTACTAGCTGTGCTCTGCGGTTTTACCCGCAGTGCACCGCTCCTGTTGTCTTAGCGAGATGATATGCCTATAGCCTTCCTCGATGAATGGGCTATCTAACACCGAAATAATTTTTTTAAATTGGACCAGTAGGTAGGTACTTCTCGAGATTAGCGCGTTCAAACAAACTCTTCAGCTGCCCTAATCTCCAAATAGTAGATGAAATCAAATATCTCGGTGTCATAATTGACAGGAAACTAACATGGGAGAACCAAGCACGTGCCCTAAGCTCCAGAGTTCGCAAACTCATGTACATATTCAAACTATTAAGAAATGTGGCTGATACAGTAACGATACGTATTGTGTACACAGCGCTGTGTCAGTCTATTCTGTGTTATGGAATATGTGCATGGGGTGCAGCTTGTAAAACCATACTGCTGAGGGTGGAAAGGGCACAAAGGGCGGTAATTAAAGTGGCATATAAAAAGCCCTTCCGATTTCCAACAAAACAATTGTACCTAGAAACCGGTCAACTTAGTGTACGGAAGCTATTTTTAATGGCGCTCATTTTAAAATTTCACAAGTCAGCTGCTAGAACCATAAATAATCCGGAAAGTAGACGTCTTACATGGAAAGCTCCTACCACTCACACATCTTTTGCTCATAAGTTCTTCTCTTTCCTGGGTCCTTACTTATATACTAAAATCAACATTAAATTAAATATTTTTAAAATGACTAGATGGAAATTAAAAAAAGTCCCTTAAAGTATGGATGCAAGGCCTTGACTATATTCAGACTGAAGAGTTTTTGAAATTGGAAGCATGAGACAACTAGAAAATTATTTACAATATTGATGTACACACACACACAGACACACACACACACACACACACACACACACATACACACACACAAACACACACACACCTCACCACACACCACACACCACACATGAACACACACTCGCATGTTTAAGTTTGCATTGAGTTTAATTATAGTAGTTAGCATGAATTTATATATTTTAACGAATTTATATTGTTATTAAGTACTTAATAAAAATAAAAAAATTGTTTTGTATAGAAGATTTTTAATGTGATAGTTTATTTTCTTAGCATAAGGATTAAAATGTACCACTGGAAGATAAGTATCATCTTTCTTATTCTGTCGTGGGAACAAGTGTTCCCACGACACAGGGAATCCTAGTGTGGGAGCAAGGGTTTTCAATTTCTATGCATCTTATATTTTTTGGAAATAAAGATTATTGTTTATTGTTATTGTTATTGTTAATAATATTAGTACATAGATTGGTAATAGTTGGACTACTAATCTTTTAAAAGACTAAGTAAATGTATTAACATGTAATCAAAGATACCCTCTATAACTGTGCAAAATTTCATGAAAATCGGTTCAGCAGTTTATGCATGACCTAACAAACGAACATATAAACTTTCGTATTTCTAATATTAGTAGGTAGTGTTGCTATTTTAAATATTACAACATTTTCTGTTTTTTCCAGCCAAATGAGATACCCTGCTCCTTATTCATGGTCCTTTGATGAAGCTTACGACCTTCGTACAATGAAAACTAAAAAAGCAGTTCCTTCTCTTGAAAATAAGTAGATATTAATTATTTCTCTTCTTATTTATTATTATGTTCACCATATTTTACTTCTCTATGATATATACAAACCGACTAGATTTCCACCCGCGGCTTCGTCCGCGTTTTAAAAGAAAAACCCGCATAGTTCCCGTTCCTGTGGGATTTCCGGGATAAAACCTATCCTATGTGTTAATCCAAGTTACCCTCTATATGTGTGGTAAATTTCATTGTCATCGGTTCAGTAGTATTTGCGTGAAAGAGTAAGAAACATACACATCCATCTTCACAAATTTCGCATTTATAATATTACCTACTAGCTTCCGCCCGCGCGGCGTGGTGTTTTGATAAAAGTTAGGCGTTAGCCTATGTTCTTTCTCAGGGTCTAAAGGTAGTCTGTGCCAAATTTCATCAAAATCGGTAGAGAGGTTTAAGCGGGGAAGCGTAACAGACAGACAGACAGAGTTACTTTCGCTGCATTTATAATATTAGTAGGGACAGTAGGATTGGATAAGATATTTCATTAAAACAAGTGTGGTTACATTAAGCAATATATTTTGTTTTATTACATTTCAGTGAAAAAAACAAATGGGTGAAAGCACATCCAACATCAGGGTGTGATCCCTACGCGCCGCATTTGAAATATGGCATTTTTCGACAAAAAAGTTCTAATAAGTAAGAACTAAGAATCCTTTCTCCCTTTTAAACGTCCTTTTTTAGTAGTTTTTATAATATGTATCTATTCCCTAACGATAAGTGTGTGCCTAGCACACGTGTCAAAAGTGAAACTTCTTTGGCAAGATTCAAAGCTATATCAAAATTGCGAACTTGAAATTTTATTCTCAACGCGCTTAAAGAAGTTTCACTTCAAAATATAACACGTTAGCTTTTTAATTTTTATTTGAAAGTGATCGAAGAAGTAGGTACCTAGAACGTACTCGCCGTAGCTGGCCTTGTAGTAACATTGTACTTAATCTGTGTTGATGATAGAGCGTTGGAGCGTAGTAACCTCAGATTAAATACTATACTAGGTATTATCACGTATTATGGTATTAACCAAGTATTAACCATAGACTACTACTTAGTCAATGTACTTTGTAGTAACTAGCTTGGTAACTACTTATTAGGTACCTAACTATTTATATAGTGATCTGTGATCCGACAGCTGTTCTAACGTATCAGTTTGATTGGCAATAATATTTTTAATTAATGACATTTAATATTTTTAAACCTTTATCCCTGTGCTTTATCCCTAGTAGGTATTAGATCATTAAGTGTATTATGTGCTTTCAATTTCATGATCATAACTTTTCTGCTATTTAGTAACGAAAAAAATTCGTTCTAAAAAACCACTCGATTGTCGCTTTTAATGGAGAAAAAAAGCAGAAAAATTGTAGGCTTTCATAATAATATTTGCATATTTTGGAATGTTTTCAGAGACAATTTGTCCAAAATAAATTTACACAGATCGGCGTCAGATCACCAGAGGAAAAAGGAAAATAGAAAAGCTCTGAAAAAAGGTTTGTTTTTAATTGTCCTCTAAATCTTAGAATACCTACATAATATTATGTAGAGTGTAGACTGAAGTAGAAAAGTTACACACACACACAAACATAGTTACCTACACATTCACGTACTCCGTAGTGAGACAAATATAAAATACTAGCTGCTCCGCGCGGTTTCACCCCCGTGGCTCCACTCCTGTTGGTCGTAGCGTGATGATATACTATATAGCCTTTAACCTTCCTCGATAAATGAGCGTTCTAACACCGAAAGAATTTTTTTAAATTTAATCAGCGCTAATCTCCGAGCGCGTTCAAACAAACAAACCAACTTTTCAGCTTTATAATATTAGTATAGATATTAGATAGGTACGTTTAAACTATAAGCCGAAGAGTAAGCAAATAACCGACTAAATGCCGACAACTAGACGAATCTATTGCCTTGGCACTTATAAATACGACAAGCCGTTTAGGGCGTGCTTTAGCACTTTAACTTCCCTAGACAAATGGACTATCTAACAGTGAAATAATTTTTCAAATCGGAACCGTGATTCCTAGATTAGCGCGTTCAAACAAACAAACTCTTCAGCTTTATAATATTAGTATAGATTATTGAAAATTTTATAAAGCTTGTGATTTACAGGACCATCTGAGCAACCATACTTTACCATTCGACCGCTGCACTGCAAAAATTTGTCGGTATCTCAAGTACTACATGTTGATATAAAACCGAGAAGCCGAGTTGTGTCTCCGATACATAATATTTATAGATTTAATAAACATATTTGATGGTCATACTGTTTTATTTTACTACTAGCTGTGCTCCGCTCCTGTTTGTCTTAGCGAGATGATATACAGGGTGTCCCACTGTTGGTATACTAAGCTCAAAGGAGGTTATAGTTTTGCATACGCTAAGTACGTAAAAAATACTTATAAAATTCCAGACGCTTTTTTTTTTCAAATAGATGAATTCTTAAAACTCTATGTGTACACCCATAACAAGCAACCCGCCCAACTTTGCTACCAGCTCGTGACCTATCGTTTAAGATTATGTTTTCATAGACAAAATGCTCACATTAGCGAAGCGGTCTATGCCAGCTGCGCGAAGTTAGAGAAGAAAACATGGATTTTCAGGAAAAATTTAGCAAAAATTTTTTGATGTAATTTTGTTGTTTAAGTATTTTTTACGTGATCAGTATATGCAAAACTACAAGTCCCTTCGCGCTTAGTATACCAATAGTGGGACACCCTGTATATAATTATACAGCCTATAGCCTTCCTCGATGAATGGGCTATCTAACACCGAAAGAATTTTAGCGCGTGATATAAGCACATATTATAAGTGTATTAGTTTTAACGGGGTGAAAGTATAGCTCATAATTTAGGCTCATAATATGGTGAAAAAAAAACATTACCTATTCGAAACTATTTAGTTTTTTATAATAATATTTTAGTTATTTATAATCTTAGTTTATAATTATTATAAATTTCAGAAATATTTGAAAGTAATAAAAACCTTTAAATGCATTTTTAAATGATATCTTTAACTATGCTAAAATATATAAATTTATATATACCTATGTTACTTGGGGACGTATAAAAATAAGTTACCTCAAAAGCAGGACACTTTCCATGGTTTCACGCGTGAAGACGCGTGATGCCGTGAGTCGTGACTCGTGACCAAGGAAAACGGGTTTCATTTTTATATTTTATATAGATAGATACCATATACAGACGGCAAAGGAAAATAAAAACGATACACATTTTTTCAATTATATTTATTGAAATGCATTATACAATTAAATGCTTCAATTAAAATTAAGAATAAATTATGAAATCAAGTCAGGAAAAAATAAGGAATAACAAAAGAAAATTTAATTAGAAAATATTAGATATAGTTATAACCACAGACTAATAATAATATACTACGTATTTATAACAATCAGGTTAGTAAAAAATCATAAAAAATATACAAAATGCAGTAGTAAAAGTACTTTACAGAATATAACTTCATGAACATACCTTTTATAAAATAAAAAAAAAACTTAATTTTTATTGCATTTCACATGTGTGTTTTTAAATGTTTAATCAAAGAACTTTTAGCTGTACATTTATAAGGACATAATATATCACAAGAAAATGGCTTTTCACCTGTGTGTGTTCTTTTATGTGTAACTAAATTACCTTTTTCATTACATTTATAAGAACATATATTACAAGAAAATGGCTTTTCACCTGTGTGTGTTCTTTTATGTATAACTAAATTCCCTTTATGATTACATTTATAAGAACATATATCGCAAGAAAATGGCTTTTCACCTGTGTGTGTTCTTATATGTCTTACTAAAGTGATTTTCTGGGTACATTTATAATGACATATATCGCAAGAAAATGGCTTTTCACCTGTGTGTGTTCTTTTATGTATAACTAAACTACTTTTAAGACTACATTTATACGAACATATATCGCAAGAAAATGGCTTTTCTCCTGTGTGTGTTCTTTTATGTTTAACTAAATCACCTTTTTGGTTACATTTATAAGAACATATATCGCAAGAAAATGGCTTTTCATCTATGTGTGTTCTTATATGTGTAACTAAATCACCTTTTCGGTGAGATTTATAAGAACATATATCGCAAGAAAATGGCTTTTCACCTGTGTGTATTCTTTTATGTATAACTAAATTACCTTTTTTATTACATTTATAAGGACACATATCGCAAGAAAATGGCTTTTCACCTGTGTGTGTTCTTTTATGTTTAACTAAATTACCTTTTTCATTACATTTATAAGGACACATATCGCAAGAAAATGGCTTTTCATCTGTGTGTGTTTTTATATGTTTAACCAATTTGCTTCCACAAGAAAATTCCTTATCACAAATACTACAAGTAACTTGATTTAGAGTTTCATGTTTGGAATCATTTTGAATTTTTTCAAACACAATTTTGATACAATCTTTGCATACAGTCTTTTCATTTTTATTACATTGAATTTTTAATGTTTTATTGCATAGTTTACAACTATTATTATGAACTTCATTTTTGTTGATATCCATAGTCTTAATTGCAGGAATTTCATTTAAATTATTTTTGGTGAATTTATTATAATTAATAATATCTGTTTTATCAATAAATGGATTCGAATTATTTTCTTTTGTTCCGTTCTTACAGACATTATGAATATCTTTATCAGTATTGAGAGAGGAGGACTTCTTATTTTTGTCAATTACATTGCGTTTCATATTTTTATTACTTTTTAATTCGCGTTTAGATTCTTTTACTTGCATAACTTCTTTGTTTATAATTTTTGTAGATTTTTCTTTCGTAAGCTTCATTTTTTTAGTTGATCCACTTTCTTTGTCAGAAGTTAAATTATTATTATTTGTATCAACATTATCTTTGTATTTTTCATTAATATCGTTTATATTTTTTGAAAATGTATCGTTACATTTCGTAATTGGTTTTATAGGAGAAGCTGAAAGCAAAATGTGTTCTATGAATTTAAAATATTACTTATTCAATCGGTTTATCCTGTCTTATGCAACATACTTAATTATAAAAATCTTACGTAGGTACTTAAGTTTGTATGACACACAATCATTTTCAAAGTTAAATCGAAACTAAAAATGACATATTATTTCTTGTTTTTATTTAGTTAATCCAACGTTAAAAGAGCAAAAAGTGTGGCAGTTTTTATGGTTAGTGTAGTTCACATGAACGAAATTATAAGTAGAAGTTGATATACAGGGTGTCCCAAGAAGTATGGATATACTGAAGCCAGGAGGTAGAGGACCGGGCTATCCGAATCTTAATCCGAATCACCCCCATTTATGTTATGCGATTTTTAGGATTTTTCGTATTTTCGGAGTTATGACGTTTTTTTTTTAATTTAGTACACAAAAAAAAATCAAGCAACTACCGGAATAAGTCACGTCACCATAAATAAATATCTCAACGTACTCAGCAATAGGTGAAAATTTAAAAAAACGTCATAACTCCGAAAATACGAAAAATCGCATAACATACTTACATGGGGGTGATTCGGATAGCCCACTAGGTCCTCTACCTCCTGGCTTCATTATATCCATACTTCTTGGGACACCCTGTATATATATAAAAAAAGTTTATATTTGACTATACAAATGCACAAATAAATATTAAACATACCCTCGTTGTGAATGTAGAACCTAGGTGGTTTATTATATAGTCTTATATCTATACCAAGTCTGTTTGCAAATTCGCTTCCATAAAATACCATCAATTCAGTAAATCGGGGTATAATTTTGGTTGTTCTGAAAATTTTTTATATCCTTTAGATTACATTTAAAAGTACGAAACATATCATGAAAAAAAAAATTATTTGGATTTTGGTATTGTGAATTGTAAATAAATTAATAAAGTAATTTTAACACGTACATATTGGTTTTTAGTAAGTATGTTTATTACCTACCTATAGTAAAGCTGTCCTTGATATTGATAAGCAACGAGATTTTGTTCGTACCAATATCTAGAACAATTAACATAACGCATCCAATTCGAATTATTCGCGTCTGATGCGTCCACCATGTGAGTTGGTTTATTGTTTTTATCGTAAATCTGAAATTGTAGTTTAATTTTATTTTATAGTTTTAAATTTTTTTATACTTAAGTACCTATTTATTATTATTAACCAGTTTTTTGTATTGTTAACTAATTATGTACCTACACATTACACACATCAAAAATTCTAGGGATATTTTGAACCTATCCTATGTGTTATTCTGATGCATCAAATATGTATTTAAAAAAAATCTATAGTAATTTTGAGAAGCTGAAAATATCAATAGACTTTGTTGATGTATATTTATAAATTACTAGCGGCCCGCCCCGGCTTCGCCCGTGGTACATATGAAAAATAGATGTTGGCCGATTCTCAGACTTACCCGATATGCACAGAAAATTTCATGAGAATCGGTCCACCCGTTTCGGAGGAGTATGCAGACTAACATTGTGACACGAGAATTTTATATATAAGAAGAAAGATGATACACTTTTAAACTCTTTTAAATGTTGATAATCAAAAAATAATTCAATATCGCCAACATAAATATGGTTTTATTTTACAACAAAAAAAAAACTAAGTATTTTAAGTATACATAAATCAAATACGTAATAATATGCAGTTGTCTTCGTAGCCGACGCTTTGAAGAGGTGACTCTTTAATTTTTTCGATATATTTATAATTATGTACATCGTATAATAATAAAAATATTAACTTGAAATACTTTTATAAAATAAATAGGTTTTTATCTACACCTACCTGCCAGCAATAGTCGGAATTCGCATTCTGCGTAATTATAAGTCCCTTATATGGTCCAAATTGCACATTGTTCGGTAGAGTGAGTGTTGTAAAAACACCTAAGCCTGCCCCTAAGGTAAAAATTATTTTTACTACTACAGTAAAATGCTTTAAAATAGGTTAATAAAGGACTACCAAGGCTTGAGATGTCCTTTTCTATATTGTAGTATTAAAACTGTTACATAAATTAGTACAAAAATATTATTATTGTGTGAAAAGCTTCTTTACAATACATAATATTATAAAAAAAATAAGAGTATTCATTTAGTAAAATTACAGGTTGAATTTGGTAAATAATAAATATCGTAGGTACCTACTATAAGCATATTCTTTTTGTATTCGTTATTTTTTATTTATTAGTTACCTATGGCTACAAGCTACGTACAAATGAATTCTGGTAAGATTCTTATGAGTTTTTTTAAGAAGCGAATTCTACTGTAGTAGTAAAATAATTGTTTAAATAATAAAAAAACACATTATAAGTATAGAGAAACGGGGAAAAATAAAAAGATATTCAATGTTTATTTTATTTTTATTTACATAACTACGACGTTAGTTTTTTTTATACTTACCGGGTATAGTAGAAGGGGCCAAATGTAAAAACACATTTGGAATTGTGAGAGCGGCCCTTGGAACATACGAGGGAAAATTCGTTTTTGATGGTACCTTAAAATTTTGGAAGAATGGAAGGAAAAAGACAGATATAGTATTTATTACATAATATTAAATTAACTACCAAAAACAAAATTCAATTGATTATTAAAATTTAATACATATGTATATGGTTATTGTAGGTACAAAATATTTTACGTGGTGCTGTTATATCTATACAGGGTGTCCCACTTTTGGTATACTAAGCTCAAAGGAGGTTATAGTTTTGCATACGCTGAGTACGTAAAAAATACTTGTAAAATTCCAGACGCATTTTTTTTTCGGATAGATGAATTCTTAAAACTCTATGTGTAAACCCCTAACAAGCAACACGCCCAATTTTTTTTTTTTTTTTTTTTATTTATTTCACCTTACCACCACCAATATAATATTACAATGTAACAATTTTAGTCTTTTAAATCACAGTATTATCAACATAGATTCGTAGGTATAAAAGGCACGAGATAAACTTTGTGACATACAAAATATGCTTGTTCTTAGAGTATAAATACTGAAATTACATACAAAAAAATGCCATAAATTAATTAAATGCATAACTCATACATAAATTAACTAAATACACTCTACTATAAAATTCTAAAAACTATCCACAACAATTTATTATTTAGTATATTTGGTATTTATATACACAATAGCGTTCAAGTAACATTCTTTTTTATGTACATAACTACTAACACTAGTCTGAAATAAATTTTCTCTTTTTCTAATTCTGATTTTTCTTCTCTCCATTTAACGACAACTCTATATAACGCCATAAAATGCACAGTCCCTTCGGTGTCGTTATATAGAGTTTACACTGGTGTGGTGGTGGTGGTGGTTTATTTCAGACTAGTGTTAGTAGTTATGTACATAAAAAAGAATGTTACTTGAACGCTATTGTGTATAGTCTGTTATTTTTGTTTGACGTCTTTTGCTGCACCAGTAATTTTGTTGTATTTTTTTACTTATTTTATTTATATCTTGCGATATTGTAACATCTTGGTGATAAAGAAAATAATTTTCCAGTAATTTAGCTGCTTCCAGAGCTTCTTTAATGCTCGGCGGAGGCTCAGGCTCATCTGCCTCATCTTTTAAGTCATCGAGATCAGACAAAAATGCTCATAAAATAAAAACTACTGGGCCTAGCCGAATGAAATTTAGATAATCCATGACTCATACTTATTAGTCATGGTCAAAAACAGTCTTGCAAGCAATCCCAATTTGTAAACAAAAGAACGAATTTCTTAGAAAGTTCGGGATGCATGACGTCGAGTTTATTACTTAATTGTTGTCGTTATTGAGAGTGGGTGTGATGCTATGTAGAGTGTATCATTATATGGTAGTTAAGCTAAACCAACCAAAGGCAATTGATTTTGACGCTTTAGAGAGTTTGCCGTTAAATCGAGTGTCGTTATATAGAGTTTACACTTTACCTCCAAACAATTTACATCAAACATCAATTAATCTATTTCAGTAAGACATAGTAATTATTACAAATAAACATAAATTACTTCCCTCCGTGCTAGTCGCTGACGCCACTGTGTTACAGTAGGGAAGTTTATTTTTATTTATTTATTTTTTTGCAAAGTTTACACTACGGCTTAAAGATATAAAACTTATGAGGATAAACAATAATTAGGTAACTTTAAGTAATAGGTACTAAAAGGCACTAGCCACAAACAGTTTTTCTGTCTCGTTGTAGTCGAGGCGAAGCAGAAATTTATCCAAAGATTTACTGCAAAGGTATCTACTCATTTCTTTTATTTTAATTTTATTGTTAATATAATTATACAAATAGGGAGCAATATAATATGCAAAATTTTTCGCAAAACGAGTTTTACAACCCGGCACACAGTAAATATTCTCTTCAATGCGGGTTTTTCTTTTTGTAACAACGGAAGAAGATGGAGGAACTGTGTGCTGCTCCAGGACTATTACTTTGATAAATAATTGCCTCACAGTCAGAACGCGGCATTCGTTGTACAAGAGATTTGTTGGATATCTAAACGGCTTAAATTGCAGTACTTTTAAGATACATCTCTGTGTGCGTTCGAGCTTAAGAAGTGTTGTTTTGTTTGCGCCACCCCAAGCCGAGATACCATAATTAATGAGCGATTGGCACAAAGACTGATAAACGATTTTGTTCGTGGTTTCATCCTTAAGGCGTCTTATTTTTTTAAAAATTGGTATAAGTTTACGTATTCTACTTTTTAAATCATCTATTTGCGGCTTCCAGTTTAAGTTTTTATCTATTGTTATCCCTAAGTATTTTATAGTATCGACAGGACAAAGAGTATAGCAATCGCAGTTTCCTACATTTAAGCACGTATGCGCCTTTATGGTAAAATTTTGGGGAGGTCTATTATTATTTTTAAGAGAAAAATTTATATATTTAGTTTTTGTAAAATTTGCCACCCGCATGTGAGATATCGTTTAAGATTATGTTTTCATAGACAAAATGCTCACATTAGAGAAGCGGTATATGCCGGCTGCGCGAAGCTAGAGAAGAAAACATGGATTTTCAGGAAAAATTTAGCAAAAAAATTTTGACGTAATTTTGTTGTTTAAGTATTTTTTACGTGATCAGTGTATGCAAAACTACAAGTCCCTTCGCGCTTAGTATACCAATAGTGGGACACCCTGTATAGTTCTCCGCCCGCGGCTTCGCCATCGTTTTCAAAGTCAACCCGCATAGTTCCAGTTCCCGTGGGATTTCCGGAAATGAACGTATGACGTGTTAATCCAAGTTACCCTCTATATGTGTAGATACTAAATTTAATTGTAATCGGTGCAGTAGTATTTGCGTAAAGAGTAACAAACATACATACATCCATCCTCACAAACTTTCGCATTTATAATATTAGTAGGATAAGCAGGACTCTTTCTAATCACATAAGTGTAAAAATATAAGAATTACAATATACCTACATGGAAATTATTCTTTTTATTAACACTATACGATAAAATTTTATAAAACAACTAGCTGCTCCCCGCGTTTTCACCCGCTTTGCTCCACTCCTGTTGGTCTTAGCGTGATGATATATTATAGCCTATAGCCTTCCTCGATAAATGGGCTTTCTAACACCGAAAGCATATTTCAAATCGGACCAGTAGTTCCCGAGATCAGCGCGTTCAAACAAACAAACAAACTCTTCAGCTTTATAATATTAGTACCACAGACTAATCATAATATACTACGTATACAATTAGTACCTATAGATATAATAAAACAATATAAAAGTTAAAAGTTGTTTTTTACCTTTGTGTCCGGTATGACGAGTAAAGGACCGTGAATTGAACAATACTCGTAGACATAGTCGCCGCAATCCGTACAATCTGTAATTTATTGTAGAATTATTTTTGACTAGCTTTACGCCCGCGGCTTCACCCGCATTTTCATAGAAAAACCCGCACAGTTTCCGTTTCCGCGGAATTTCCAGGATAAAACCTATCCTATGTATTAATCCAAGTAACCCTCTATATGTGTGCTAATTTTCATTTAGATCGGTTCAGTCTCGGTTCAGTAGTATTTGCGTGAAACTAGTAACAAACATACATACAAACACATACACGTCATACATCCATCCCTTAGGGCTTCCATCCTCACAAACTTTCGCATTTATAATATGTATTACCTAAGTAGAATTGGGGTTTTTATCACCCACTGTAGATCGATTTTGAAAAATATTTTTTTTCCTTGTGTAAGTAACCTTAAAAAGGATAAAGGATTTTTACTTATAGGTTTTAATATCATTGAGTTAGAAGTAGTTTTAACAAAATACCCAGCTACATAATATGAAAAAATTGAATAAACTTCTGTTCAAAATTATTGAGTAGGTATGTATATCTTTAAAATACTATCTACAAACAATGAAATCGTAAATTGTGGTATACTTACCAATAACGTCGTTTTTTTGAAATATTTTGTAGAAATAGACACATTATATACCTAGTTATAGTTACTTATATACAATTATAAACATAATATTAATAGGTACCTACCTACCATTCTTTAACAGCTGTGCCATAGTTAAAAGAACGTTTTTGATGATGCTATAATGATTATACCACAGAACATATAAAAGAGGCATTATACATAACGACAGCATAACGTTCTTTTATTATAGTATAATCGCTATGAAGTATTCATCTAGGAAAAGTATACCACGTAAAAGACATTAAGTAGGTATCACACAGAAAATCCAGTACCTAAGTCATCATTGTAATAATCGCACGATATGGTAACTTGCAATTTTTTATTTTATGCAGTAACGGGTACAACAACGACCTTAATTTAGGTACTAGGGTAACTAGGTACCTACATAGGTTTTGATAAAACACACACAACTTACAAATATATTCATCCGGGCCAGGCTCATCCCGTTCGTAATAACTTACTCGTTTCTTGTTCCTCAAATTGAATTTACTCATTGTGAAAACATATATCTGTTAAGAGAATTAAAATTTAGTGATATGACAGAAATCAATACTACTTATGTATGTACCTACACTAATATAATTACACTGAAATTATTATAAGTATTCTTCTAAGGCATAAACTTTGCCAAACAAGATTTAGCAATTTTCCACAAATCGGATAACACAATAATTATTCACAAGCCACAATCCCGCCATAAAATAACTCCCGCCATTTCTCGAACCAAGACTGGATACGTTCACCACAGATAACAACTATGATGCGTTCATTGTAGCTAAATTCCAGATCTAGTATTTTTAACTGTGTGTGATTTTTAACATATAATATATTACTTAAAATTTAAATTCACAATTTAAATGTAACTATATTGTTAAATAAAAAACCTACCTCAGTTTAATTTTATGACTTGTTTAAGAGTTTAGGCACTAAATTTTAGTTCAATAGTTGAAACGGTACATATACGTATTATATAGATTATAATAAAGAGAAAAAATATTTATATGTACTAATATAATATTTAGACTAATTACCTGAATTGAATTGAGCGCGAATCACACTAATATAATAGTTCTCACCAGTGTGTCAGGACCAGGATTAGGGATAATTCATAGACCTATATTTTTATAATACGTAGTAATGCATTATATACAGCAAGTACATTTAGTTAAAACGATTACGTCTTATTTTAGTTATAAACTTAAGTAACTAATTAAATACTTGAACCGATACACAATGGACTGCAGTGTGATGTTGTTATTATAGCGCGTTTCATTATAGAAACTTATCTTCAATGGCGGCCAAAGCTGACACTGACATATGGTAGGGTCAGCAAAAAAGAAAATAAAAATAACGTAAATGGATAATTATTTTATTAATTATTTCAAATTATTTGTTGACAAACTTTTTTGTTATGGTATTTGTGTATTTATATGAATTATCATATGTATGTACGTATACAGAATGCAATAAAATTCCCATAATATGTAATGAGCCCATAAAACTGAACAAGTTTTCCCAAAGAACATATTTTGTCAAATTCCAATAAAACATTATTTAGTATCGCAAATACATAATTGTCAATGTAAATTTATGGTAAAAACTATTATAGATAAAGACTTAAGTATTATTAGGTTTTTTATTACATACCATATAGGTACAGACGGGAAAAGTAAAATAAAAACGATACACATTTTTTCAATTATATTTATTGAAATACATTCATTAAATGCTTCAATTAAAATTAAGAATAAATTATGAAATCAAGTCAGGGAAAAATAAGGAATAACAAAAGAAAATTTAATTAGAAAATATTAGATAATATAGTTATAACAATCAGGTTAGTAAAAAATATACAAAATGCAGTAGTAAAAGTACTTTTCAGAATATAACTTCATGAACATAACTACCTTTTATAAAATAATAAAAAAAAAAAAACTATTTTTTATTGCATTTCACATGTATGGTTTTAAATGTTTAATCAAAGAACGTTTATCTGTACATTTATAAGGACATATATCACAGGAAAATGGCTTTTCACCCGTGTGTGTTCTTTTATGTGTAACTAAATCACCTTTTCGGTGAGATTTATAAGAACATACATTACAAGAAAACGGCTTTTCACCTGTGTGTGTTCTTTTATGTTTTACTAAATCATATTTTTGATTACCTTTATAAGAACATATATCGCAAGAAAATGGCTTTTCACCTGTGTGTG